>JAIFZK010000002.1:8170000-8267500 GCA_027481765.1 Tenualosa thibaudeaui
CTCCACATTCTGAGTGTCTCTCTGTGCAACACTTAACGTGGCACACCATGTGGGTTGTTATGTCCTTTTCTCCAAGACATGAAAGGACGGGAAGGATAATGTAGCACAGCTGGCTACAGCGTCCGTGGCATTGCCAGGCAGGTGCCCAAGGGAACCGAGGTTCAAGTCTGATCCACGGTCATTCCCCAGATTCCAACCCCATCTTTGTCTCTCTCTCTCTCCCACTCACTTCCTGTCTCTCTTCACAGTCCTATCACAATAAAGGCAAAACGACAACAAGAAAAATAAACGAAAAAAAGACTAGGAAGGATTCGACTGATGGAGGACACATGTTCAAAAACAACGAGAAACAAAACCACTCTTCTCACAGTATAACATTGTTTTTCAGACCAAACCACACTAGCTTTTATCATCTAGGGGCGGGCAAGCTGCCACCTCCAACCTCGTTCATGGAAATAAAAAGCCTTCTCTGGAACCCCAACAGAAACACTGTGATCAGAGAAATAATAAAGAAAAGAACTAAAAAGGAAACCATCTTCAATGGCTTCAAACCATCATTACCACAACAGACAGAACAGAATGGGGCCTAGTCTGGAGAGCCAGTGGGATTCATTAGCCTTAATAAGGTACAACAGCAAATGAAACTTTAATCAGTCAAAAGACTTTCTACAGTTTTTTTTTTTTTTGTAACAAAACTTGATTGTTTGTCACTTTTCCCCCCTTAAATCAATTTGATCAATTTGGAAGCTCATCAAGCCTACTTTTCACTCAGGGCCCACAATGCATTGCAGCTGCTAGACTATGCAACCACAGCAGCTCATCAACCACTATATATTGTACAAGCAGCCCTGACCATACATGGAGTCAACACTGTTTAAGAGCAAGCCACTCATGCTTCTTAATGTGAGTGTGTCGGTCCTGGAAGTGGAGGTCAATAGAGAAATGTACTTTTGGACCACAGAGCCACACAATCTAGAAGTGCAGTGATTGGTTCCTGCTTCTCAGACGCTACTTCACTTCAAATTGCTGTCAATAGGTCCACAAGTGTGCAATAAAATATGATATGCTCCATTAGTGTGTGTGTGTGTGATCATGTGAAAAGTAAGAGCTGTCCAAGCTAATGAAGCGTGTCAGAAACTGAGTGAAACGAGTGAGTCTGCAGACTTTCCATCCACACAGGGAAGGATAGAGGCGACAGAAAAGTTAAAAAAAAGAGAGAGAAAAAAAAAACGAGTCCCTTTTCCCTACACTACAAAAAGCTATCCCATCACCCTTACAGTGCCATGCATAGGAAACTCAAGCCTAATGTGTGTGCGCGCACACACACGCACACACACACACACAAAGAGAGTCACACTATTAACTAGTGTACTGCTGTACAATCACACTTTTATCATTTTTTTATACTGTTAGCATTTCTTTATTTTGTTACCATCTTTTTGTAAACTCCATTACTGTGCAATTGATTTGGGCAACACTGTCCAAATAGTCATGCTAATAAAGCACCTTTGCATTTTGAACATTTTAATTTGAGATGGAACACAGTAAAAATGAGGGAGACACGGAACAGCACGGAATGAAACAGCAAAGGAGAAAGATGCTGAGACAGAATGACACAAAGAGATACGCACAGATACCGAGACACACAAAAAAAGGAGAGATGGAGAAAGCCAGAGGGAGAGAGAGAAAGAGAGAGGCAAATCGGATGAAGGGCCAGACATAAAGAGGAAGACACGATAGAGAGACAGTGAGAAAGAGAGAGAGCGAGAAAGAGAGAGAGTAGGACAGTGAAGAAGATAATAATTGGATAAGAAAGCGAATGATCAAGCCTGAAAAGAGGCGGCCTCATTCAGAGCAGGGATAAAAGAGAGGAAAGAAGGGATGCAGAGAAAGTGAAAGACACAGGAGCAAAGGAAAAGAAACTGTGACGGATCAACAGACAGTAACGATCAGAGCAGTCCAAAAGCAGGGATTAGGGCAACATGGGGAGAGAGAGAGAGAGAGAGAAAGAGAGAAAAGAGTGATAGTGAGTGGGCAATAGACTAGACACAAAGACTGCAATAGAGAGGAAATGAAAGAGTGATGTGCCTGTGTTTGGGTGCACCACTATGTATATGTGGGTGTGTGCATCAAGGCCTCCTGGAAGAGAGCCCAGTCACTCAGCCACTGTCTGCTGCTCCCTTTTCAGAGTGCCACGCCCTCTCTCTCTCTCTCTCTCTCTCCAGACCTTGACCCTCCTCTGGGTCTCTGGGCTTCTGAGGGGTCTGCATCAACACCTATTCAAGGTTATACACCACCTTACACACAGCACTCTCTCTTACTTGTGGTTTATGGAATTTTATGGAATAGGACATGGACCAGTAATTTAGAGTGTGTGAATGTGGGAGTGCTCAACAGACAGCCTTTGAGCGTGAGCGAACGCAGCGCGTGATATTTGATGTTGTAAAATGTATGTGTGTGTGTGAAAGAGTAAGAAAGAGAGAGAGAAATAAAGGTATGCGTGTGAGTAAATGGGTCTACATAGCGGGGTGTCTATAAGTTCTTTTTACAATTTATTTTAATTGTTTGTGTGTCTGTGTGTTTCTTCTTTGTCACTGCATAGGCACACACTTCCTGTAAGGTCAGGTGACACCCATGTCATGCTTTCTGTGGTGATGGCACTCAGCATGGGTCAGTCAGCCTAATCCAGTAATCTGACGTGTGGCCGGTGTGGATGTGTTAAGCAGCAGCTTACCAACTCCTGCTTGCTAACTCCTATAGACTCCTCAACTGGACTCACAGTAGCTGTCCGCCCAAGAGTGAGGAACTATATGGTTAAGCTCAGTGTATGGAGTGTGTGTGTGTGTGTGTGTGTGTGTGTGTGTGTGTGTATCATAACCAGAGTTTAGTTGAGTGTGAATTCCTCATATGTGTACGTGTGAGTGAACAAGAGATCAAGAATAGTCTCCAGAGATTGTGTCTGTGTGTATGTGAGTAGGTGTGCGTGTGTGTATGTGAGTAGGTGTGTGTGTGTATGTGATTAGGTGTGCATGTGTGTGTATGTGAGTAGGTGTCTGTGTGTGTGTGTGTATGTGAGTAGGTGTGCATGTGTGTGTGTATGTAATTAGGTGTGCATGGGCGTGTGTTTGTGAATGTGATTAGGTGTGCATGTGTGTGTATGTGAGCAGGTGTGTCTGTGTGTGTGTGTGTATGTGAGTAGATGTGTGTGTATGTGAGCAGGTGTGTCTGTGTGTGTGTATGTGAGTAGATGTGTGTGTATGTGAGCAGGTGTGTCTGTGTGTGTATGTGCATGTGACAGCAAAAGTATGACTAGAACCACTACAACCATTTTGCAGATGTTATAAATATGTGAACTGGAAGAAAGAAGTGTGCTGTGTACACTGTGTCACTGTGTGTGTGTGTGTGTGTGTGTTGTGTGGGGGGTGGGGGGTTTGGGGTGTGGAGGGCTGTGTGTTTCTCATTATAAAGACATCTTCTCATCTTCTCAAGTAGCTGCTTGGTGTCCGGCTGTGGCAGTCTCAGTAGAACTGAGACAAGCTGCCTAATTACAAACCCAGAGCACTCTCTCTCACACACACACACTCTCTCCTCTCTCACACACACGTACACACACACACACACACACACACACTCTCTCTAGCATCATAACTCTGTACATTTCTCACATTCTACACACAAGCACACACACTCCCCATTGGTTCAAACATTCTCAAACTACACATTCCTTCTCCCAAGTTGCAGGCTACAGCTAGCCAAACACATTTCTAACATTCTACACACAAGCAAGCACACACACACACACAAACACACAGAGGCCCAAATGATACACACAATCGGGAACGGCAAACACAGACTAGCAAAGACAAACACACTGCAACAAACACACACACACACACACACACACAAATAAAAAAACAAATACACTTACAGGCCCACATATGTTTCCCACACACACCCTCTCTGCATGTCTTTTTCTGCTGTTAGCATCCGATGCTTTTACAACTGGCTACCATAGAGGGGACTCTATTCAGACAAGCCCTGCTCCCACTGCACAGATGCTGCACCGATGAGACTCAGTCCATAGGGAATGCTGGGGATGAGGAGAAAGGGGTGCTTTTGTGTGTGTGTCTGTGTGTGTGTGTTAAGTATTGTGGGTGTCTGTGGACATGGGACTGCTGGTTGAACAAATATATACGCATGTGTTTTGATGCATGTCCGTGTATCTGCATACCCATACCCGTGTGTGTGTATGTGGGTGTTTGCATATGTCTGCATATAAAGCCTGTTGACTGACTGACTGGCAGTGGTGGGGACTTGATGTGTGTGTCCATGTATCTGTGTGTGTGTGTGTGTGTGTGTGTGTGTGTGTGTGTGTGCATAGGCTGTCAGTAGTGGGGGGTTGGCCATGTTGGCAGCCCTGTCTTTGTGCATTGTGAACCATGTGTCTCTATGGAGCCTGAGGGGACTTGGGGGGTGGGCTGCGTGAGAGGTGGGGGTTAATGACATCAGAGAAGAGGGGGATGTCAGTTGGCTGGATGGCCTTGCACTCAGCTGGTTCAGTGATCCATCACAGCAGGGCGGCTGCCGGGGGGGGGGGGGGGCATGTGGATGCGTGGGAGGGTGGGTAGAGCAGACGTCTTATTCAGACACACACATACACACAAACATGGCTTAGAGACTTTTAGTGTCTGCTGTCCACCCAATGCCCTCGCTCTCCTTCTCTCTCTCTCTCTCACTCTCTCTCACACACACACACACACACACACACACACACACAGAGGTCAGGAAAATCCCCTTTAGCCACTCCTCTTAACCCCCCACACCTCCCCTCCCACCCCACTTGCTTGGCCCCAACTCTCCTACCAACTGGCCCCCAAACCACCCCCCTTGCCCCCCACCCAATCTCTCTGACCCATATCCCATCCTGTAGGCTCCCTGCGGTCTTCTACTCCAGACCAAACACTCCCAAAAGGCTAATCCTTGCTATAGAACCATTTGCAACAGATATATAGAACATGTCAGCCCAGTGCCAATGACAATACATGGTATTGTAAGTCATCATTGCCTTGCACAAGCCTTAGATAGTTTGATAGAAACTATATATGTGTGTGTGTGTGTGTGTATTGCTGCAGATGACGTGTCTGCAGCGCTTACAATGAAAACATAAATTGAGAGTTCCTGGATGTCTGCAGTTGGCCTTTTGCTCTGACACATAAACACACACATACACACACACACACACACACAGAGCTCAGTCCCCACCTTCCTGTATTCTACACCACAGGGGTCATAACACTGCAGGAAAAGGGAAGTAAATGAACAATGTACACGAAATCTCGCTTGCTCCCTTTCTGGCACAGTCGCTCTCTCAAGAGCTGTATTTAATGGGTAAATCTCTCTGACTCAAAAAAAGAGTTTACACAAGAACTCAGTGACTCACTCCTTAAATATACACACACAAACACACGCACACCCTAGTGCCCTGCTGCCCCAGGATCAGAGATCTGAGAAAAAGGCGTGGCTTGGCTTGTATCTATCAGCTGGTCTGATTGGCCGAGTTACAAACGCGCACACGCACACACACAAACACACACACTCACGGGAGAGATAGATATCATTCTTCCATTTATGAAGAGTGACGTGCTTGTCATAAAGTCACAGACAAATAGCTGTCGGTCACATTCAAACATACACACACACACACACACACACACACACAGATAGCGTTCACCCTTTTGTAGCAAGACTGAGGCTGTCACAAATGGACAACAACCAGTCAGCAGGTCACATCCAAACACAGATAAGCACACAAACACACAAACCCATTCATCTCTTCCAAATCACACAACTAAAAACTAGCAACCCAAGTTCCTGTAAAGACATGTTCAGCATGCACACACACAAACACACACACATTCAGATCAACTTTCGCTTTCACTGATAGGGAGATCTGGGCCTGTGGAAACTAGCCCCTTGTCAAAGTCCATCGCTCCATTTCCCTCTCTGAGTGAACACACACACACAGCCTCTGAAAGAGGACCTCAGGACAGGACACACTTTATTGGATCTGCAAGTGTATGGTGTGTGTGTGTGTGTGTGTGTGTGTCACGTAAGAGTAAGCACTGGATGTGATTGTGACACAGTCTTTCTTAAGTATTACTAAATGTCTAGGCTAGTTTTGTGAGTCTGCACCGTCTGTGTGTGTGTGTGTGTGTGCGCGCGCTCATGCATCGCAGCTGCCCCTGGCTAAGGATAACGCAGGCATTCCAGCTCATTGGCTCTCTGACGGGGATCCCAGCTGACCACTACACCAGCCAACAGCCCCCGACAGAAGAGGAAAGGGAGGCAGGACAGAGTGACAGAGAAAAGAAAGAAAGAAAGTCACAAAGAAAGTGAAAATTTCATACAAATAATTTTAATTATCGCAGTTCTAAAAGTCACAATGCAATGCTTCACTGACTGATGCATCGGGAAGAAAGGCAGATGGATGGAAAAAAGACAGTGAGAAAAAGAAAGAAAGAGAGTGAGGGAGAGAGAGAAAGAAAAAGTGAGTGAGAAAGAGAGAGAGAGAGAGAGAGAAGGCAGCAGAGTGGAAGAGTTTTAAGCAACACCCTCTGGTCATGGGGTGTCCCAAGAGCCCACACCATCTGGGAGAGAGGAATGTGTGTGTGTGTGTAAGGGGAGGTGGGGGGTGGGTGTCACAGAGCAGGAGCTCAATGTGTGAGTGTATGCACATGTAAAAGGTTTAAAAGTTATAACATTTTTTTATGTTCACTGTGAGATTTTGTGTAGGTGTGTGTGTGTGCAGGAGAATAGCTGTAAAGTGGAGGAGTTTTATGTGGATGCATAAGTGTTTTTGTTGATGTGTGTGTATTATTGATTTGTTTTTCAAGTACGTTTATCGCATGTGTGTGTGAGTGTGTGTCACACACACAAACACAAACACACAGAAATGTGTAAGTCCGAGTGCCACTGGTCCATGGAATGCACAGTTTTAATAGGCCTGCTTCAGCTCACCCTGAAAAGGACTCGAGAGAATAGTTAAAACCTTACAGGCTTGCAATGAGCGATTCCTTACTGTCCTCCAATGGGAAGATCTCTCCGAACAAGCACACACACACAAACACACACACAAGTGCATACCTATCTTTAGCTGCGCTTATTTTTTCATTCTGTTGATTTGTTTAGTTATTCTCACCTCACATCATGTCCTTAGCTAACGTGACACAGCGCTGAAGCAGGCATAGCTAATGATTTGCGTTGGCAGGCCAAACGTTTGAAGCTTCCAGTGTGAACGTAAGCTCTGAGTAGTGAATATGTGTGAGTATCAGGTACGCCCATGTGTTTGTGTGTGTGTGTGTGTGTGTGTGTCAGTGTGTGTGAGTACTTAGTATTTAGCCAACAAGATAGGCAAATATGTAGGTATTTCAGGGTGTCTGTATGTGAGTGCTTTCAACAACACACTCAATACGTCATTACAACACTAATATGGCTGGGATTTGCATCAAAACGTAAGCACCAGGAAACTATAGAGTAGTTGGATGAGTTGGATTATCGATGCACACGCACACATACAAAGTGAGTTATTACTGCACATCCTTATTGATCGGTAGATCTCCAACAATCACACACGCACACACACGAACACTAGCATGGCCAACACCCATGTCATAGCATTACACATGTACTTTATGACAGTGTCATTCACAGCAATGTATCCAATTTCAGACCAACA
Organism: Tenualosa thibaudeaui; assembly: GCA_027481765.1. Lineage (NCBI taxonomy): Eukaryota > Metazoa > Chordata > Actinopteri > Clupeiformes > Clupeidae > Tenualosa > Tenualosa thibaudeaui. The sequence continues at coordinate 8,177,736 of JAIFZK010000002.1, forward strand.
GACTCCAAAAATAGACGCCCCCTTCACAATTGTTTCGTTTTACCCCTGCACTCACTTCCTTAAGTGTAATGCTATTCAACTTTGAGTGCAGGGTGGGGGGACACTGCCTTCGCTCGCAAACGGACCTTTTGTGTGGGCCAAGAGCCCTGCTGATGTAACATGCACACTTGGCAACACTCGGTGTAAATGATCTCAAAGGAAATAAATAAATAAATAAAAGACTGCTCTGTCTGAACAACGAGACCAATTAAGGCCTCAGGTCCCGGCGCTGTTTGCATGCTGTATCTCCGGGGCTGCAGGTTGTGACCTCCAGGGGCTTTTGGGAACTGGACGGAACGGGCAAGGAGCTGCCATCTCCATCACGCTGTTGCGTCTCCCTACTTTACGCTGGGTAAATATTTACAGTGGGACAGACCTCTCAGCCATGGGACCATTAGGAGGGTGGGAAGCAGGAAGCACGAGGGTGGGGTTGTGGTGAGGGAAAAGGAGAGGGTTTTCAAAAGAAAGAAAGAAAAAAGACATAAAAAGACAGGAAGAAAAAAGAAAGAAAGAAAGGGGGAGATAAAGAGAGATGTGCATAAAGAGGACACATGGCCGAATCGGAAAAAAGAAGTGGAAAGACACCTTATCAAACAGAGAGAGAACGAGTACTAAGAATGAACAAGTCAGACAGGACAGATACCAAGTGAGAGATAGAGAGCTGAATTATAGCCTAGAAAACACACACACACACTACACACAGAGTGAGAGAGAAAGAAAGAGAGCACAAAGCGTGTGTGGTGTTCTGCAGTTCCACTAACGGGTGGCATCATACCACCTCTTGACCCCCTCTTCCTCTCTTCTCCTCTTCCTTCCTTAAAGAAAATAACAAGCCAAAATGAACAGCACCAAGAGAGCATCTGCCTCGTTTCTCTCTGACATGTCACCATCCTGCAGCTCTTAATACATTAGCCAGACACAGTGCATAGCCCACAGTGCTGTGTTTACATTCATAATATGTCAATAATAAACACTGCTATGCCGACTAGCCAGAAGGCTAATCCTTCACCACACTTAGCCAGGTTGTTTGCGGCGGCTGCGTGTTGTTGTAGAAGGGTCTCGGTGCTAACATCTGGAGAACGATGAAAATCTTTAGTGAGCTTTCTGGAAAACACATTTGAGACCGGATGGTGTAAATATTTACGCCTTTTCTGAGGATGGGTAAAACAGGCTTTTGGAGAGCTAGCGCTGCAGAAGCGAATGAAGTCAAGGCAAGATGACCTGAGGTTGAAAAAAAATGCGGCGAGAGATTGCGAGACATCGAAGCCAGTTGTTTGATATTCATCACTCAATTACGTTTTTTCTGAAGATGCCTTCTCACAAGGTTCTTTTTTAAACCCTATTACAGATCCGTAGGGAACCCAACTTAATGATCTGTCTGAAAATGCAAGCACACACAAAAACACACACACACACAAATTATGGGTCACACATACTAACATATATGAGAATCATCAATTCACCCTGGTCACAAGCATTTCAACATCAACAAAAAGCTGCTGTCTGTGTAACACACACACACTCACACACACACAGCTTCAGAGGGCAACTGTACACACTGAACAAACTGAATGCATGAGCACCTCTGTGTGTCTGTGCTGTGGCACGTTCAAGCCGATCTGCTCTGCACAGTCAGCTCGAGCTGAGGGTAAGGGGTGTGTTAGTGCTGCACAGCATGTCCTCCCTCCATCCTTCTCTACCCTTAAGTCAACAAGGCGTCTCTCTCTTACACAATTTCTCTCTTCCCAGTAACCATTTGTTTAAGACATGTTTTTTTTCTTCTTTCCACACTCAGTTTGTACAGGACGTCACACTATCTCTCTCTCTTTTCTGCTCGGCTGTCTCTCGTTCCCCATCTCTCTCTCTCTCTGTTTCAATTTATCTATCAATAAATCTCTGCCTACCGAACAGAATCTTTCTCTCTCTCTCTATCTCGTCTCTCCTGGCAGGGCGTACATGTCATCTCTCTGATGGCTTATCAGAGGCTCCATCAGCATTCCTCTCCCTGTCTGTCTCCCCGCCCTATCCCTGAGTTGTTGATATGGGCTCAGACTCGGAGCTGCACCAAGTGCCTACTTGCCACACTTGACACCTGACCTCACCCAGGGCCAGTCATTGAGGGTATGAAGCTAACTGAACTCAGATCAGCAGTCCTTTTAGATACTGACGTGTGTTAGGGTTTGACGTCTCTCATTGACCTACCATGTAGGGTATGCTGACTAACCTAACCTAGACCTAGCAGGTGACCCTCACAGACGTAATGCACTGAAGGACAACAAAATGAGGTAGTGGATGGCATCTTCCAGAAGATAAAATGTCAAGCCAATGCAACATAGGCATAAATAAACAGAATAATGAGTGTACCAAATACAATTACATGTAAAAGTCTAATGTAATTTGCATTTATGCTTATGCTTAAACAATGCCAGTGTGTTTTCGTTTTCCAAGGCAATAAACAGAGCCTGCATGGCCCAAATGGGAAGTGTGACTACCTATAAGGTGTTCAACAGTATTTTGAAAATTTCGCATAAAAAATATTAATAAAGTATTAGGACTTCCCAGGTACTTTCCAAGAGCACCGCCCAAGCGGACACATTAATAGGTCAAGGTCTAGCCAACAGCTCAGTGAAGCGGCGCCTGGTCCATTCCAAGCGATCTAAGGGAATTCTGTCTACTCCAGAGCAATCTCTCGCTCAATCCCAAAAGACACAAACGATTACAGTGACACCAAGAGACGCGCTAGCTAGGTCAGGAGGAATCCAGAAGATTCTCTTTTCAAAAGGGTTAGGCGACTTCGCGTGATAACAATCCCAAATGGAAGTTTCTTTTACAGTGTGATCAGAGCACCATGGCACAGATTGAATGTTAATGCAATTATTTCACAATTCAGAGCTGTAGTGCTACAGGCACTTTATTGGAAGACATAGATGTAACTCCATAGGTTGACTGACATGTGTAATTAAGACCAGACCACAGCCCAACCCAGTCAAGGAGTACGACTCTTAGGGGGCAAGAATGTCGAGTGCACCCCTCAAAGGAATTGCGAACAGAGCTGTCAGTCTGCGCACAACATTTCACAATCTCTACTGCAAAATTGAAAAATACTCAAATGAGTTGTATCATTACTTGCTACGCTACGCTACCACACAGGCTATAGTCTACTCAACCACTAAATACACTATAGCATTAAAAGTACCACCATATCATTTCCCAACAAAGACAGCATACATTTGGTAGAGCGAAGGATCTTTTCTTTCGACAAGACGTACCTAAGATAAATTGTACAATTCTACCTCCACCCTCAAGTCGTGAACTGGATATTATTCCATTTTTTAAAGGAGTATATAGTCACTTTATTTAAAGGATGATTCATCCAGACTGCTGTTGTCTGGGCTAGTGGCTTAAGTCGTTGTGTGTACATGACAGCTGAAAAGACCACAACACTGCTATTAGCAGTGTAAATTATGGCCACTTATCACACACTTACTGATTGTATGTCAACGAGCTACATAACATTGTAGCTGCGATTTAGCAGTGAGGGTTAATTAATCTGTACTGTCACGTCATGTCAGCTATATTATTAGTGCTTACCGGTTTAAATTGGAGAAGTGTGCCAGGTGGTGAAGGAAAAAGACTACATTCCCTCCTGCATGCACTTCGAAGAAGCGATTACCCGCTGTCCAACTGTCAGAAAGGATGTTTTCATTCACCTTAGAGGAATCGGTTCACACCCAGTGAAAGATTTCTGTTGAAGACAAACTAGAGAAAAGCCCACACGTGCAAATAGCAAAGTCTTTGTTTTGAGACGAGCGATAGACTAAGGACAACGTCGATTAGCTTCGGGGGAGGAAGACGAAGCTTTGGCTGGATTAAAAAAATGCACGCTTGGCAATCCTTACGGGCGGAGGTGGCTTTCTAAAATAGTAACGTTCCAATCACTTCCTACACACACGGTGAGTGTGGGACACCTCACACATCTGCAGCTTTGGTCATTCCTCTATGACCCTCCAGTGAAGTTTATTTTCCAATCGCGTTACGAAGTTGAAATCCCGCCCCATGCCTTCCCGGCCAGTCCCACTGTCTGGCGGGTGGTGGGCAATCCCACTCGTCAGTCAGTGCACGTTGTGAGCGCGAGACTACATGTCATCTACATGCTGATCTGAGAACATACAAAAAAACAGAAACAGAAAGATACATACAATAATGAAATGATGTAGTACCTGAATCAGAGAACACCACAACTTAATTACCTTCCTAATGTAATTAATGTACCTAATGTCTTCTTTTGACTGAATTTCTTAACAAAGAAATTCAGTCGTGCCCCACAAATGAGGTGCTGGAGCATTTGGTTAGAATTGTGTCGCCATCTACTGTCATCATATGTCATTACATGAAGCAATGCAAAGAGGGAAATGCTGATACGATTTGTTTACTTTTTGTCGTGTACAGATGTCTGCATGAAGAGAAAATACCTCCAAATGGGTCTAGATCCAATTGCCAACCTAATAAAAAATGACTTAATATCTCTGATTTAGTTCTATCTCGAGTAGCCTCGATAACATAAACATAACATTATTTAACATGTGAGTCATTACATGATTGCATAGTTTATTTTTTATAACCAAAAACCTTTATAAGGCAGTCAATGATAAATAAATAATTAACCAGAGCACTTAGTTTAAATTTGGCAACTTCTGATAAATGTGGACTAAAGATAAGGGCTATGCTGGTGTTCTAGGGTTACGCAACACAGTCAGGCCTATGCCTTGGGAGTTGCCAACTTCGCTTCTCATATATTTTTCTGCAAATTAGTACATGTACTAAGACAAATGTCTTTGAACAAATCTAAAGTTTGCATTTTGACAATCATATGGCTAGGTGGTCTATCACCTTTTCCTGCTTTGATGTACTATATTTTAGGCTGTTGGAATAACTCCCAATTGTTTGTTGACTGGCTATGTCAAAAAGCAGTTATGGCCTGGTACCCCACTCACAAGCCTTGACTTGCAAGATCACAGGCAAATGAAGAATGAAATTGCATGGACCCTCTCTTGTGTAGTATCTAGTAACAGTAGTTTTGCTCATACAGTACATCAAGCCATGCACCATAGGGCCTCAGTAGGTCTTCTACCAAAATTTTGGAAGAGTTACACCTCATTCACACTGCAATCTGTACATTCCCGGTGCTGACACATTTCGGTCCGTTTTTCATTTAGAATGTTAACAGATTAGTCTATGAACACTACACGTATGTAACGCTCAGTTTCTCTGTGGCAGCACGACACTCCCTCACTGCATAAACTTTAAAGGAGAGCTTGTTCAGGTAGTTCGCACAGAAGACTGGTGTGAATACACAAAAGCACATGCATCGAAAAAAAGACAGCAGCGGGCTGTGAACTCACATTTTCTATGTGAAAGAGGCCTTAGACTTGGGCTTTTCTGTGAAAGTTGAGCAGAAAAAGGCACTCAAGTCATGTCTGTTGCTTAGATTGGTTGTCGTAGTGCTATCCTACTGCATGCAGAGGCAGTTTGAAAGACAGACGCTGATTCTGCCCCTAGGATTGGGCCAGACCTTTCGGTCATGTCCAGACTACACATTTTAATGTTACAGTCTGGCTTGTCAGGCTAGACATGAGTATGAAAACCTCTTCAATAAGCCCTTCACTGTTATAAACAAATGCAACTTAACATTATAGAATGTCATATGCAGTGATACTATCGACATAGCTTTTGGAGATGTGTGTATCTTTCTTTGCAATTAGGCCTGCTTCGTTAAAATCGCGTACTCCCCTAAAACAATCCCCCAGACACTTCTACTGGTAATCAATCAAAAACAATCCCCTAACATGATGGAGAAGGGTTTAAATAAAACCCACCGGTTTCTCCAGTTTATTCAACAATTGTCGGTAAAATATTTCAGAAATATTTTGAGGTATTAATATGTTTTGTTTTTAATTCCCATGAAAGTTGATTACTTTGCACTTGGGAGCAAGTAAACCATGTTGATGAAAAAAAAAAATCACCCATTTAACACTGCCAGATGTGTGCATTCAGTTTAGTTCACGTTGTATCTTGTATCATGTTTAGCCTCAAATAGCCTGTACATCAGCACTCAGATGTTTAATAAAGGCCAGCAACTGCTAAAGGATTTGTCTTCATCTTTTTCTTGAAATACTGTATCATTTTTGCAATCAGCCCTCAGTCAAACAACACCATACCTCCACCTTGTGGATTACAAAAGTAACTGCATGATTAAGAGTGAAATTAATCCTGAAAGGAATAAGTTGAGTGAGTTTGGTCTGGATACTTAGATCAAAATAACAATAATAATAATACTACTACTAATAATACAATTATTATTAATAATCATAATAATAATAATAATAATAATAATAATAATAATAATAATAATAATAATAATAATAATAATAATCATAATAATAATAATAAAAACATCTGGTAACCGTTTCTTTTACACTCCCCTAATTACTAGGTGTTTACCTGGTGACAACTTGGTAAATCCAAGAAATTACATGGTACCCATTTAACATGCATGAGTTTATTGAATAATTATTATTAAAAAACATTAATGTGACGGTGTCACAACATTGTGCCACATGGTCTTAAAGGATCAGAAGGCCCCATGACGGGAGGCGCAGGCTTATTCCTTTTCACACTTTGTTGTAATGGTTTTACTTTAGGCTCCACATTCCCAGTAACTGTATTTCCTTTTGTATTTATGTCAAATGCCAGTGGAACAAAGGACCAAGGTCTCTGCATCAGCAACAAGAATTTCAAGAGGTTTTTTTTTTTTTTTTTTTTTGCTTTGCTTTAAAATTATTCCATTCCATTGGATTTCTGTGAAACAGTGTATCGGCACTGCACAGTGTATCCAATTCTCAGCACATTCACTTTTGCAGCAGCTGCAGCCAAGTCTGTGTCAAGCTGAAGTTGTTCCTTCTTTCTCCTCAATTGCTCCTCCTGTTCTTCAAGAGCGTGTTTCTCTTTGAGCATATGTTGACGTGTGAGCAACGCAGGCATTTCGGCTTCTGCCCTGAGATGTACAGGTAACATGATGATTGATGGTTGATGATACTTTTGAGCTTGACCTACTGCCTTGATCTGATACACTATCAGATGGTAACACATCATCATGAACATTATTCTGAAGATTAAGAGACAATTGAGGTCCCTCTACAATATGCTCTTGAATCCATATGTCTCCCCCTAATGGAATTTCCTGGGATTGCACTGTGTCAGACGATGGCCTGCTTAAACGTTTATCAGCTTTGGAAAGCAATATTTTAAAATCTTTAATTAAACCTTTGTTGTACTTAGTGATACTTGATAACCATGTGTTTTGCTTATATTTCCCAAGTGGAATTAAATGCTGGAGAGATTCATGCAACGCAACAGCATCCTCAGACAAATGTATTAATTCATCAAGCTGTGACCTGTGAAATATTTGTATCATCTTTCATAAGTTTCTTTGAGAGAGGCAATTACACTTTTCATTTTGTTTACATCTCTTTTTCGTTCTATTTGGATGGTTTCAATTTTGTTTGCAAGAGCTTTGCAAAGTGAGAACAATTATTATCCTTTTCAGATTTTGAGCTTGTGATCCACTCATTTTAAGCATTCAAGACAAGGAGCATACAGAATCCACCATAAAGCCAACTTCACTAGTGGCAGCAATTTCTTAAAACTTTGCTGAATGCGCACAGAACCATGGCACACACACGCCAAATTCCCAGTGAGCTGTGCACTGAATGCTGAGGGCTCCATTGCCATATTTTTTTGCTGACAAGTATTGGCGACTGTCTAACAAGCTTTTGTCTAGTCAGCTCCAGCTCCTGAAGGTGTTTCTTGGCTCAGTTTACAGCAGGTGGGGATTTTGTAGCAGTAGGACCTGGTACTTAGCAAAGCATAAACAAGTGGAAAGAGTGAGCAAGTGAAAGCTATCCTTGCTAATACAGTATTAATTACCCATTAATTACAAGTACTACTGCTAAATACATGCTGTCCGTAAGCCATGACCATAGCCACATTAGGGCCTGAATGAGACAGTGGCACCCAAGATGATAGCTGGCCTTTCACAATGCAACTTTTAACAGTGGTATCAAATGGGGCGTTATCTGAGCTTTGCATGATCAGTAATGTCATGAACAAAGTGATGGGTAACTACACTACTCATGCTGGCAGGTAATTTACAGTACCAACTTAGCAAATAACACTCAACTACACACATTCTTGATTGAAATAGCTCTCAACTGATCCAGGCCTAATGATCACAGTGGCTTATTTGTGGAATACCTTCAAGCATGTCAACATCCTACCTACTCTGGACCCTCATCAATAAACACAGAACAGGTCCACTCACAATGCCATCACCATCGGACTGCATTACTCCCTGACACATCTGGAGAAGAAGCATACTTATGTACGTTTGTATGTTGTTGTATGTTGTATGTATGTTTGCTGGATGCTGTCACAGCTTTGCATTCAACACCATTGTCCCCAGCATACTTGAGAGCAAGCTCAGGTGTCTTGGTCTACACACTAGTCTGTGCAGTCGGATCTTGTCAGGGCAACATTTGGTGGTGAGAATAGACTCCATCACTTCAAGTCAATAACTTAATGCAGTGGTGTCAGTACTGCACCCCTTCTCTCAACATTGCAAAGGCCAAGGAGTTGATAATAAACTTCAGAAAGAAAGAGGATCAATAGGACCCCATTATCATCAATGGTTCTACAAAGGAAAGGATGAATAACTTCAAGTTCTTTGGTGTTAATCTTACAGAAGACTTTACCTGAGATTACACTAACTAGATTTAAAAAAAGCTAAGCAACGTCTCTTCCACCTCAGACGACTAATGGACTACACAGATTCACTCACCTACTCACACACGCACACGTGCACACTGTTGTACACATATGTACATACATTACAACACAGTTGTAAACAATTTGCAGGTCAAAATACAGGTGATCTAAAACAAACACGCTAGACAGGGCATGGCTTTTTGCAGAGCACTGTGGCTAGTGGTGTGATTTGTAAAATGAAGATATATAAATATAAATATAAATAATAGCAGCTAGGGACTATTCTACATAAATATAAGAGATAGCAATATATATGTCAGACTCAGACTGGCGGAGGCAACAGTACAAAACAAACAGGGGTTTAATAATCCAACAGAAACAGGAGATAACAAAAGTCACGTTCGAAACAACAACGGAAGATATAAGAACAACGCTAAGAAGTTAAACAGGCAAGGGGTAACAAAAGGGGTAACAAAAGTCACGTCTGCTACTTTAGCAGAGAGAACACACTGGGATAGAACTACTAACTCGGAAGTCTGGGTTCGTGGGGAGAATGACGCAGGAGATCGCGGGAGACGTAGGAGGAACAACACACAAGTTGGAAGTCCAGGGTAACATTGACGAGACCAGACAAAGAGTAATGCAGAGGGGAGGCTTAAGTAAGGTGGAGACCAGGTGATACCAATTAGAACTCAGGTGAAGGAGATCGTGTACGAGGGGGTGAATGCAAACGAGGAGACGAGCTGTGAGTCAGTGGTGCTGAGTGAGGGGGCGTGGCCGTGACCAGGTCCGATGGAGACCTGACAATATATCCATAAAGACAACTCGGTAATTTGTTTGGAGTTAACTTATTTCAATTTCATACTTCACAGCATAGCCTACTTCACCAGCTCCCGATGTACTCACTGGGGGTATTTATTTATATAAACATGCTGAGAAAGTCAGTTCCTGTGTGAACATATGTGTGAACCCAACTGTGTGCTGTATGCAAATAAGATGTATTTTACTAAAGAAACAACCACGGAAGGAAATGTTTTTTTAAACGCTTTCTGGTCATACCCACATCAGTGTTTAGTGTTTAGGGTCCTGCTGTAAAAATCCTGCACTACTTCCTCGTTTCATTTATTCCTTTGACTTTTTACTTCGCTTTTTGACTATTTTGCATTGTAGTTTTTCTATTTTTGTAATTCTCTTTTTGTTGAAATAAAACCAACTCTATCTATGGTAGAGTGAAAAAGGCAATGAGGCCTGGTTTAGCTTTTACACAATTCATTGCCTCCTGAGCCGACTGACAACAACCTTTTTTGATTTCTTGGATCAAGCAGTCAATGATCAAGTAGTCTTTTCCATTTTTTAAAGAAGGTAAGATGCCTCATCTTATTTGGGAAAACATCTGGGGTTAACAGTTAGGTGGACATTAGGAATAACAGGGAGCAGATAGAAAAACAAGGGCTTAGTTCAAAGACAAGCAAAAGGTGGCTCCCTAGAGAACTCAACAAATTTACAGGGAAACAAACACTATGTGTACGCGTACCTGGGTATGCATGAAAACGGGTATATTCTCCTCCTCTGTGGTAGAAAATATTTCTTTTTACACAATGCTCAAAGGCAGCCAAAAACATATCAAACAATAGATAGCCACAATGCTAAAACTCTGTTTTCCGCACCTACATGTAGTGTCTGAAGCTAAAGTTTTCAGAGTTGTCCTCTGGTCAGAGTGCATGATAAGTGCAACTGCATATATAAACAATATCTGTTTTTATAGATTTAGCTATATAGATCTAGCTATGTGTAAACGGGCCCAAAGGCTCTTTAAATAACCCAACTAACAGACAAGTCATGGTGTAATCATTCAGTCTACTAATCACATGGTCATCCAATTACAAGAAGAGACACCCAACAAGAAAAGGCCAGACAAAAGTTGAAAATGTAGTGGTAAAACACATAAATTGCAACAAAGTCCACAAGGCATGACACAATAGCTTCTGTTATGTAGCATTTTTCCCCTCGACTTATCAGCAGTAGTCAGTGGTCAATATGTGGTACCTGACCTGCAGAATACTTACTTTACTGTCTGACTACGCCACTCCCTAGTCCGGGCGGGAGAAACCCCTTAACTCTTAACTTGTGTGGCTGATTCTAGACCCTCCCCGCAAAGGAACAGTTTTTCATGAAAAAAACTGCAGTGTGTGTCTGAAACTCCTCAGAATAATAAGGTTGGGTCAGCACACACAGCTCCCCTCTCAGGAGGCCCTAAGAGAGGAAAACACAGCAGTACAGGAGGATACTGGAACATTCCAGTGCTTATAGATACAAAGAGGCATAATCAATATATTTTAAAAATCAATATAAAACAATTAAGAAAGTCATAAATATAAAATCAATCACCTGAATATCAATGTCTGTAGCTCAGCTACTCAACGGGAGGTCAGAACTCTAAAATATCAGGCAGGCCCCTCTGTGTCCTCCATGGAGTGTGAAACACATGTCCTTGCAATCATCCTGATAAAAATAAAAGAAGTATAAGAATTCAGTTCTTATAAATTAAGACATCTAACCTCATTTTCATTACCTACATGACAGATGAGCCCAGACACAGTGGCAAATGGCAGCAGCAAGAGAGAGTGATCTCAAAAAAAACAAAAAAAAAAACTTTATAACCTCCCAGTTGGTCATATGGCCTGCCTCATATGACTCCAGACAAGCAGCCACACAACACAAGAAATGACAGATCCCAGAAATTACAAATATTAGATTAAACTGTTCCCCTTAATTGTTACAATGTGGTGATTACTTGCTTTCTTATCTGCTTCCCTTCTCAGAGTGAAGATGAGGGCGGCAAAAGCTTTTTACTGCATGTGTGTCGTTGTGGCCTCTGTCTTTGGTTGTGTAGTGCTCATGATCTTCTCACAAGACTCCAAATCATCCCCTGCCAAGTCCCAACGGGAAGTGTTGAAGTGGACAAACACACCTCACAGCAGCACTCCCTCACAGCCACTATGCTCTGCCAATGACAGAGCGGTCATTCAACACCTTTCCCAGCCATTACAGGAATTCTTACGCTACAGGCATTGTCGGGCATACCCAACCCTCCTGACCCCTTCACCTTGTGAGGATGACCTCTATCTACTGTTGGCCATCAAGTCCACCGCTGTAAATCTAGAGCGCCGTGCTGCAGTGCGGGACACCTGGGGTCACACAGGTAGAATCCAGGGTCGACGGGTTAAGCTGGTCTTCCTGATGGGGCGCTCACATGACCGAGTGTTGAACAACAAAATCCAGCCACTACTGGAGTGGGAGAGCTATCGCTATGGGGACATCTTGCAATGGGACTTTACAGACATATTCTTCAACTTGACCTTGAAGGAGGTGGGAATCCTCAGGTGGGTGTCACATAAGTGCAGAAATGCTGAGTTTGTGTTCAAGGGTGACGATGATGTGTTTGTGAACACAGAGAATCTTATAGTGTACCTAAGAGACCATAAACCTGGGAATCACTTGTTTGCTGGATTCATCCATCAACATGCGTCGCCCATCCGGGACAGAAACTCTAAGTACTTTGTCCCTGTTGAAATCTACCCAGATGAGAAGCTCTATCCACCCTTTCCAAGTGGTGGGGGATATTTAATATCACGGCAGACTGTTTTGAGCTTGGATGTGGCAGCCCAGAAGCTGGAACTGTTTCCTCTTGATGATGTGTTTTTGGGCATGTGTCTGCATGAAATTGGTATTACCCTTACTCATCACAAGGGATTTATGACCTTTGGAATCCCATATGACCAAAAATCTGATCCCTGTATATATCGTGAATTTATGCTGGTGCACAAGTTGAACCCAGTAGAGATGCAGGTCATGTCAGTGCTGATGAAAGACAAAAGTCTGCCTTGTAGACATGGCAGATCTTAGCCAGGCTAGCTCCACCCCTGGTCAGGAAGCCAGCCATAGCCTTTAATTTACATAGTCTCTGAGCTTGGATGGGCTAATAAGTAAACAGAGGGAGGGCTGAAAGCGTTAACGTTGAATTCAAATGGTGTGTCGAATGACTTATTAATAGCTTATTCTGCATGATCTTACTTTAACCATAGTAGAATTTCTCCAATATAAACTATTACATAAACTCCTAATTACGGCTTATTTATCATAAGTAAGTAAGTAAGATGTTGTATATGAACAGTTTGGTTCCAAAATGCTATAAATCCTTTTTTGAATATATATAATATTCAAAAGTCATGCTCTGTAATTGTGTATTTCAGTGATTATTGAACAAACTTGAATTATAATGATTTTATTATGTAAAAATATCAAGTAAAAGCTAAACAAATGTACACCTGATATATCTTAAAAACAAAATGTAAAAAAGAAAATCCTTTCCTTTCTGAAAATCCATTAAAATGGTGGATAGAGTGGAACCAAATTCTTCATATACACTGTAGGGGGGACTCGGTAGGTAGGCATACCATGTAAGCCGGATTTTTTTTTTTACTTTAGGAACTCATGAATGGTAATACTTGAGTTAGGTTGGATTGAAGTTGCCCCATTGTCTTCAATAAATGCCAAAGTGACTTCAGTCACCTTTTCAATCCTCTACAGATGCTACCATCACCAACAAAGCCTTTAGCCCCACTGTATATGACCCTCTCCTTTACTCCCTGTACACTCACAACTGTGAAGCTATGTATAGCTCTAATATGTTCATTACGTTTGCTGATGACACCACTGTAATTAGCCTGATTACCAAGAACAGCCTACAAGAGCGAAGTCAATAACTTAATGCAGTGGTGTCAGGACTGCACCCCTTCTCTCAACATTGCAAAGGCCAAGGAGTTGATAAACTTCAGAAAGAAAGAGGATCAATTGGACCCAATTATCATCAATGGTTCTACTGTAACAGACTACGGGACCCAAAAGCAGATCGATGCAAAAAATTTATTCACAACAGGTCAGGGGTAAATTCAAAAAGGGACAAAGCTCAGAAGATCAAAAAACCCAAAGAATAATCCAACAAAAAGGTCTAAGAAGTCTTGGAGGGAAAAAACACACAAAAGATCAAGTCCATGAAAATAAAACAAGCACAGATAGGCAGTTGCAAAAAAAAAACAGAAATCCAATAGTTCGTTGTAAGAAAATCCAAAGTAGCAAAGTTGACTGAGTTCAAAACACAAGTAATCCACGGGTAAGCAAGAAACACTGGCACAGGCAAGAAACACGAGAATCAAACATCAGAATGACAACTCACGACAGAGAACACGGTCAGACAATCAGACAAAGTGCAATGGAAGGACTGAGGAATATATAGGGAAGGGAGCAATGTAACAAACAAGGGACAGGTGAAACTCATTACAACAATCAAGGACATGAGGGCCGGGTGCAGAGCAGGGGAGGAGAAAGGGGCAGGACAGACAGCAAAACAGAAGCACATGGACAAGGTAAACAATACACGGAGAATGCAAAACTCAGACAGTCCAGTAGGTGGCCAGAATTGTCGAGAGCAGGATCATGACATCTACGAAGGAAAGGATGAATAACTTCAAGTTTTTTGGTGTTAATCTTACAGAAGACCTTACCTGGGATAACTACACTAACTACATTTAAAAAAAAAAACTCAGCAACAACAAAGTCTGGTATGTGAACAAAGATGAAGGCCTTTTACAGAGGCACCACAGAGAGCATCCTGACTGGAAGCATCACTGCATGGCTTGAAAGTTGCTCTGCTACCAAACGAAAGGCACTGCAACACAGCACAAAGCATCTGTGGATGAGATCTGCCCTCCATCCAAGAGGCAATGCATCAGGAAGGTCAAACAAATCAGTAAGGACTCTGGCCATCCTAGTCATGGACTGTTTCAGTTGTTACCAACTGGCAAGCAATATCATAATCTTAAGGCTCGGACCACCAGACTCCAGAACAAATTTTTCCACCAAGCGATAATGACTATGAACACTGAAATAATGACAGCCTAAGCCTAAGCCTGTCAGTCCTTTTTTTCCCCCTCACACACACACACTCTCTCAACACTCAACATACTATTTATTATTCATTTTTGACAAAGTAAAACAAAAACTCTTCTAGAAGTATAATGGGATGGAATAAAGAATATTGAATCCAGCTATCTTGAATTTGTTGGTATAATACATTAGATTTCTTTTTTCCAGAAAGACATAGGACTGTGTAGACTGAACAAAAGCACCCTAGTCACTGTGCACCATTTGTAAATTTTCTCATACTGATCACTGGCATAGCATGAATAGGCTAGCAAGTCAGAAAACAGCAGTTATTAGCACATGGTTATTTGCTGCTCAAATGTTGGCAGTAAAGTAGGTCAAATTTATTTATAAAGCACATTTAACCACAGCTATCACTGACGAAAGTGTTGTTCAAAAATGAAGTAAAAAAAATTATAATAATAAATAATAAACACAAGACTAATTAAAAAGAAATAAACAAATGTAAACCAAACAGAACACAGATACACAAAGGACATAAGAAATGAGAGGATTAGTAAAAAGACAGTAAACAAAGGTGAGTTTTTAATCAATACTTAAAGGCAGGAATAGAGGGGGTGCATCTAATATTTAAGGGCAACTGGTTCCACAGACGAGGAGCAGCCACAGCAAACCCCCATATCACCTTTTTGCTTCAGTCATGATGATGGAACGTGTAGAAGTCCTTTGCTGGAGGACCTAAGGGAGAAAGTCAATGATATAAATGGGGGCCTTCCCATTTAGAGCCTTAAAAACAGAGAGCACCACCTTGAACATGCAATATTCACTGATATATGCTGGCAGTTTTTGATATAACCATAGACAGTAAAGGATCTAACCCATGGATGTATTATAAGAACTGGAGAAGGTGAACAAGTCGTGGCCCCATTAATTTCAACATGCTATTGGTTGTTACAGAATTTACAACCTGTCCGTACAAGATACCAACAGACCAGTGGGAGAATGACCTCAAGCAATGTCCATCTCTGGAAAATTGAATGTCTACTCGTCACTACCTTGTCAAACATCTGCGTAAGTACATCAGGAGCTCACAAAGTACAAAATATGAAAGTCTGGAAACTCCAACTTAACTCCAAGCACAGTTACCGACTTACCTTTAGTTATATTTCACTCCTGTAAGCCATGGAAATCTAGAGCTAGCTTGCTAGCGAAATCGTGTCTGACCAAGGAAAATTGTCAGTTTCTGTCATGATCCTGCTCTCGACCATCCGGCCTCCTACTGGACTAATTAAGTGTTGCAAGCTCTGTGTTTGTTTACCTTTTCCATGTGCTCGTGTTTTGCTGTCTGCCCTGCCCCTTTCCCTCTTCCCGCTCTGCACCCGGTCCTCACGTCCTTGATTATTGTAATGATTTTCACCTGTTCCTTGTTTGTGTCATTGCCCTGTTCCCTATATATTCCCCAGCTCTTTCCTTGCTCCTTGTCTGATTGTCTGACCGTGTTCCTCGATGTAAGCTTTGCTCATGTTTTTTCCTGCTCCAGTGTACCTGTATATACATGTATTGTGTTACCTTCCTGTGAATTCTGATTTTCGTGTTTTGCCTGCACCCGTGTTCGCTTACCTGTGGATTTTGTATCCTGAACTTTTGCCTACCTGTTTTCTTGGATTAACTTTCTACGATCGAGAGGATTGCTTCTTTGTTTTGCCGTCTATGTTTAATATTACAAGACCGGATCTATTGTGTGTTTTTCCCCAAAGACTTATATGATTTTGTGTTGGACTTCCCTTCTGTTTTTGGATCTTCTGAGCTTTATTCCCTTTTTGAATTTTCCCTGATCATTGTAAAATAAACCTTTTGCTCCGATCTGCTTTTGGGTTCCAGTCAGTCTGTTACAGTACAATCAGACCAAGAAGATGGACCCAGCGGATCCTGGACAAATCTCTTCGGCTATTCAACAACATGGGTCTCTGCTGGGCCGACGTCAGGCACAGATCGAAGACTTTAGAGCTGAGATACGGAGCCTCAGTTCCAGGGTTCAACCCCTCCAGTCGACCCTGGGTTTCTCCGTGCAGCCTGAAGCCCCAGCGCCAACCGCTCAAGCGGCTTCATTGTTCCGCGAGCCCAGATTGCCTCCTCCCGAGAGGTACGCCGGTGAGCCTGGTACCTGTCGTTCATTTTTGTCCCAGTGCTCCTTGATTTTTAGTCTGCAACCCGGATCATTCTCCACCGAGCGAGCCAAGGTGGCTTACGTCATCACCCAGTTGTCAGGACGAGCTCGAGAGTGGGGAACGGCGGTTTGGGAGGCGGAGTCCCCAGCCTGCGATGATTTTCGAGAATTCGCCTCCGAGATGAAGCGGGTTTTCGACCGTTCCAAACACGGGCACGAGGCTGCTCGGGAATTGCTCCATCTACGCCAGGGTTCCCGATCTGTTTCTGACTTCGCCATAGATTTCCAGACCCTGGCTATCTCATCTGGCTGGGGTAAGGAGGCATTGTTCGACACTGTTTTAAACGGTCTTTCTGAAGAATTAAAGGATGAATTAATTTCCCATGATCTGCCTGAGACCTGCGAGGGGTTGGTCAATCTGGCCATCCGCGTCGACACTAGGTTGCAGCAACGTCGACGATTTAGGGCATCCGGAGCTGTGGGCGGAGGAATTCCCCGTCTCGCCACCTCCTCTTCGTCATCTCCCGTTGTGGCAACCCCAGAGCCCATGCAGGTGGACCAGACTCGTCTGAGTGGGGAGGAGAGACGGCAAAGATTACAAGCCCACCTTTGTCTATACTGTGGCAAGCCCAGACACTTTCTTGCCGCTTGTCCGGTAAAAGCCCACGCTCACCCGTGAGAGGGGTACGGGTGAGCGGCACTACTACTAACCCCTCACCTACCCAACGAACCCTCCTTCCTGCCGTCCTGACCTGGGGAGAACAACGACAAGAGACAGAGGTCCTCGTTGATTCGGGTGCGGAGGAGAATTTTATCGACGCCGGTCTGGTGAGCCAGTGGGGGCTGCCCGTTGAGAATCTCAAGGTGCCCCTGGTGGCCAACGCCCTAACGGGAGTCAAGCTGGCTACTGTCCGTCAGGTCACCATACCGGTGAGTCTCTGTCTTCTCCACACCCACTGTGAATCGATTAGATTCTTTGTCATTGACTCTCCTGACTCCCCTGTTCTCCTAGGACACCCCTGGCTAATCAAACACAATCCCCATATAGACTGGCAGGAGAGTAAAATTATTGCATGGTCTCCCACCTGTCAGGCTAACTGTCTTCCTGCTCCTAGTGTTTCTGTGAGGTCTGTCCCTGTCCAACCCGAGGAGTTTCCTGATCTGTCTGCTGTACCCCCAGACTACATGGACCTCAAGTCAGGTTTTAGCAAGTCCCGCGCCTCGTCCTTGCCCCCTCACCGATCCTATGATTGTGCCATCGACCTCCTCCCTGGCGCCTCACCACCTAAGGGGCGAATGTACTCTTTCCCGCACCTAGACGGAGGCCATGGACAAGTACATAAGGGAGTCCCTTGCTGCTGGCATAATCCGCCCGTCCTTGTCCCCTGCCGGAGCCGGTTTTTTCTTCGTCTCCAAAAAAGATGGTTCGCTCCGGCCATGTATTGATTATCGTGGTCTGAATAATGTAACCATTAAGAATCGTTACCCTCTCCCCCTCATGTCATCCGCCTTTGAGCTCCTGCAAGGGGCCAAAGTTTTTTCAAAATTAGACCTGCGGAACGCTTACCACCTGGTCCGCATACGTGAGGGGGATGAGTGGAAGACGGCGTTTAATACCACTTCAGGACACTATGAATACCTCGTCATGCCTTTTGGACTTACTAACGCCCCCGCCGTTTTTCAGACGATGGTCAACGACATTCTTAGAGATTTATTTATTTTAAATCATTTTGTTTTTGTTTTCCTGGATGATATCTTGATTTTTTCAAAGTCCCTGTCGGAACACATTGTCCATGTCTGAACGGTCCTGAGACGTCTCCTTGATAATGAACTCTATGTCAAGGCGGAGAAATGCGAGTTCCATCAGGAGTCAGTCTCTTTCCTCGGCCACGTCATCTCCCCGGGGTCCATCCATATGGACCAGCAGAAAGTGAGGGCGGTTTTGGAGTGGCCTACTCCCACCACTCGCCGAGGTCTGCAGAGTTTTTTAGGTTTCGCCAATTTTTACCGGCGATTTATCCGAAACACGTGTGCACAGAATAAATCGTCCAACCAACCACCTGCCGGACTGCTTCAACCCCTAGCGATTCCCCGAAGACCCTGGTCCCACATCGCATTAGATTTCGTGACTGGTTTGCCCCCTTCTGACCGTAACACCACCATTCTCACAATTGTTGACCGTTTCTCCAAAGCAGTTCATTTTGTTCCCCTGCCTGGTCTCCCCTCAGCCAAAGACACTGCCCAACTCATGATACAACATGTCTTCCGTATCCATGGTCTCCCCGTAGAAGCGGTGTCTGATAGAGGGCCCCAGTTCACCTCATCTTTTTGGAAAGTCTTCTGTAAATTACTTGGTGCCTCTGTTTGTCTTTCTTCCGGTTTTCACCCACAGACCAACGGACAATCTGAGAGGGCGAACCAGTCATTAGAGACCGTGCTGCGCTGCATGGTTTCCCAGAACCCTTCCGCCTGGAGCCGACAGCTACCTTGGGTCGAGTACGCCATCAATTCCCATGTTTCATCCGCCACGGGCAAATCCCCCTTCGAGTGCTCCTTGGGCTACCAACCCCCGTTTTTCCGGACCAGGAGGAGGAGGTTGGGGTACCTTCCGCGGAGGGATTCATCCGGCGCTGTCGGCGGACCTGGAAGCGTACCCGCACCACCCTTCTTCGATCGGCTGCCCGGATGAAGACCCAGGCCGACAAACGTCGGTCCCAAGCTCCCTCCTACCGTCAAGGCCAACGGGTGTGGTTATCCACACGGGACCTGCCTCTGAGGGTCGAATCCCGCAAACTTTCCCCACGATTCATCGGTCCATTCCCCATCACCAAAGTCATCAGTCCCACAGCCGTCCGTTTAAAACTTCCCTGTCCTTTACGCCGCATCCATCCCACCTTCCATGTTTCCCGCATCAAGCCCTTTATCTGTAGCCCCATGCATCCACCTCCTGCTCCCCCCCCGCCTCATAGATGGGTCTGAAGCTTACACTGTTAAAAGACTTTTGGACGTTCGTCGCCGGGGCCGGGGCACCCAGTACCTCGTTGACTGGGAGGGCTACGGTCCTGAGGAGAGGTGCTGGGTTCCGGCCCGGGGGGGTACTGTCATGATCCTGCTCTCGACCATCCGGCCTCCTACTGGACTAATTAAGTGTTGCAAGCTCCGTGTTTGTTTACCTTTTCCATGTGCTCGTGTTTTGCTGTCTGCCCTGCCCCTTTCCCTCTTCCCGCTCTGCACCCGGTCCTCACGTCCTTGATTATTGTAATGATTTTCACCTGTTCCTTGTTTGTGTCATTGCCCTGTTCCCTATATATTCCCCAGCTCTTTCCTTGCTCCTTGTCTGATTGTCTGACCGTGTTCCTCGATGTAAGCTTTGCTCATGTTTTTTCCTGCTCCAGTGTTACCTTCCTGTGAATTCTGATTTTCGTGTTTTGCCTGCACCCGTGTTCGCTTACCTGTGGATTTTGTATCCTGAACTTTTGCCTACCTGTTTTCTTGGATTAACTTTCTACGATCGAGAGGATTGCTTCTTTGTTTTGCCGTCTATGTTTAATATTACAAGACCGGATCTATTGTGTGTTTTTCCCCAAAGACTTATATGATTTTGTGTTGGACTTCCCTTCTGTTTTTGGATCTTCTGAGCTTTATTCCCTTTTTGAATTTTCCCTGATCATTGTAAAATAAACCTTTTGCTCCGATCCGCTTTTGGGCTCCAGTCAGTCTGTTACAGTTTCAAGTCAAGTCAAGTCAAGTAGGGATTTATTGTCGTTTCAGCCATATACACAGTACATAGTGAGACGAGACAACGTTTCACCGGGAACAATTGGTGATACACGTAACTGTTAAAACACAGTATGGACAAGACAGATACGTAATAGTGCCTACATACACTATTGCGGGACTACACAGATTCACTCACCTACTCACACACGCACACCACACACACAACTACACACGCACGCGTGCACACTGTTGTACACATGTACATACATTACAACACAGCTGTAAACGATTTGCAGGTCAAAATACAGGTGACCTAAAACAAACACGCTAGACAGGGCATGGCTTTTTGCAGAGCACTGTGGCTAGTGGTGTGATTTGTAAAATGAAGATATATAAATATAAATAATAGCAGCTAGAGACTATTCTACATAAATATAAGAGATAGCAATATATATGTCAGACTCAGACAGGCGGAGGCAACAGTACAAAACAAACAGGGGTTTAATAATCCAACAGAAACAGGAGATAACAAAAGTCACGTTCGAAACAACAACGGAAGATATAAGAACAACGCTCAGAAGTTAAACAGGCAAGGGGTAACAAAAGTCACGTCTGCTACTTTAGCAGAGAGAACACACTGGGATAGAACTACTAACTCGGAAGTCTGGGTTCGTGGGGAGAATGACGCAGGAGATCGCGGGAGACGTAGGAGGAACAACACACAAGTTGGAAGTCCAGGGTAACATTGACGAGACCAGACAAAGAGTGATGCAGAGGGGAGGCTTAAGTAAGGTGGGGACCAGGTGATACCAATTAGAACTCAGGTGAAGGAGATTGTGTACGAGGGGGTGAATGCAAACGAGGAGACGAGCTGTGAGTCAGTGGTGCTGAGTGAGGGGGCGTGGCCGTGACCAGGTCCGATGGAGACCTGACAATATATCCATAAAGACAACTCGGTAATTTGTTTGGAGTTAACTTATTTCAATTTCATACTTCACAGCATAGCCTACTTCACCAGCTCCCGATGTACTCACTGGGGGTATTTATTTATGCAAACATGCTGAGAAAGTCAGTTCCTGTGTGAACATATGTGTGAACCCAACTTTGTGCTGTATGCAAATAAGATGTGCTTTGCTAAAGAAACAACCACGGAAGGAAATGTTTTTTTAAAAACATTTTGTACGAGGGGGTGAATGCAAACGAGGAGACGAGCTGTGAGTCAGTGGTGCTGAGTGAGGGGGCGTGGCCGTGACCAGGTCCGATGGAGACCTGACAATATATCCATAAAGACAACTCGGTAATTTGTTTGGAGTTAACTTATTTCAATTTCATACTTCACAGCATAGCCTACTTCACCAGCTCCCGATGTACTCACTGGGGGTATTTATTTATGCAAACATGCTGAGAAAGTCAGTTCCTGTGTGAACATATGTGTGAACCCAACTGTGTGCTGTATGCAAATAAGATGTGCTTTGCTAAAGAAACAACCACGGAAGGAAATGTTTATTAAACGCTTTCTGGTCATACCCACATCAGTGCTTAGTCATTCATATAGCTGTTCTGTTTGTATAGTGGGTCCTGCTGTAAAAATCTGTGAGATTCAGACGGAGACCCAAATGCAGATCAGTGTAGATTTATTTACAGTGGTCAAAATCACACAAAAGAGGAAAAAGCTCAGAAGATTGGTAACAACAAAACGTGCAAGTAATCCAACAAAAAGGTTTCCAAAAAGCTGGGTTCGGGGAAAAGATCAGTAAGGTACAAAGTTAGTCAGGGATCAAACGGGCAGGAGGGAATCACAAAAAACTAAATTTCCAGATCGCAAGAAGGCAATTGGGAGCAGTTACTCAACAGGAGGTCAGTACTCTAAAATATCAGGCAGGCACCTCTGTGTCCTCCATGCAGTGTGAAACACATGTCCTTGCAATCATCCTGATAAAAATAAAACAATCATAAGAATTCAGCTCTTATAAATTAAAACATCTAACCTCATTTTTGTTACCTATATGACAGATGAGCCCAGTCACAGTGCCAAATGGCAGCAGCAAGAGAGAGTGATCTCAAAAAAAAAAAAAAAAACTTTATAACATCCCAGTTGGTCATATGGCCTGCCTCATATGACTCCAGACAAGCAGCCACACAAACCAAACTCCCACACTGAATTGCCAATACAGGTAGCCACACAACACAAGAAATGATCCCAGAAATTACAAATATTAGATTAAACTGTTCCCCTTAATTGTTACAATGTGGTGATTACTTGCTTTCTTATCTGCTTCCCTTCTCAGAGTGAAGATGAGGGCGGGCAAAGCTTTACTGCTGCATGTGTGTCGCTGTGGCCTCTGTCTTTGGTTGTGTAGTGCTCATGATCTTCTCACAAGACTCCAAATCATCCCCTGCCAAGTCCCAACGGGAAGTGTTGAAGTGGACAGACACACCTCACAGTAGCACTCCCTCACAGCCACTATGCTCTGCCAATGACAGAGCGGTCATTCAACACCTTTCCCAGCCATTACAGGAATTCTTACGCTACAGGCATTGTCGGGCATACCCAACCCTCCTGACCCCTTCACCTTGTGAGGATGACCTCTATCTACTGTTGGCTATTAAGTCCACAAGTATAAATGTACATCGTCGTGCTGCAGTGCAGGACACCTGGGGTCACACAGGTAGAATCCAGGGTCGACGGGTTAAGCTGGTCTTTCTGATGGGGCGCTCACATGACCGAGTGTTGAACAACAAAATCCAGCCACTACTGGAGTGGGAGAGCTATCGCTATGGGGACATCTTGCAATGGGACTTTACAGACATATTCTTCAACTTGACCTTGAAGGAGGTGGGAATCCTCAGGTGGGTGTCACATAAGTGCAGAAATGCCGAGTTTGTGTTCAAGGGTGACGATGATGTGTTTGTGAACACAGAGAATCTTATAGTGTACCTAAGAGACCATAAACCTGGGAATCACTTGTTTGCTGGATTCATCCACACTCTGAGTTGCCCATCCGGGACAGAAACTCTAAGTACTTTGTCCCTGTTGAATTCTACCCAGATGGGAAGCTCTATCCACCCTTTCCAAGTGGTGGGGGATATTTAATGTCACGGCAGACTGTTTTGAGCTTGGATGTGGCAGCCCAGAAGCTGGAACTGTTTCCTCTTGATGATGTGTTTTTGGGCATGTGTCTGCATGAAATTGGTATTACCCTTACTCATCACAAAGGATTTATGACCTTTGGAATCCCATATGACCAAAAATCTGATCCCTGTATGTTTCGTGAATTTATGCTGGTGCACAAGTTGAACACAGTAGAGATGCAGGTCATGTCAGTGCTGATGAAAGACAAAAGTCTGCCTTGTAGATATAGCAGATCTTAGCCAGGCTAGCTCCACCCCTGGTCAGGGGCTTGGATGGGCTAATAAGTAGGAGGGAGAGCTGAAAGCGTTAACGTTGAATTCAAACGGTGTGTCGAATGACTTATTAATAGCTTATTCTGCATGATCTTACTTTAACCATAGTAGAATTTCTCCAATATTATCCTTTTCAGATTTTGAGCTTGTGATCCACTCATTTTAAGCATTCAAGACAAGGAGCATACAGAATCCACCATAAAGCCAACTTCACTAGTGGCAGCAATTTCTTAAAACTTTGCTGAATGCGTGCAGAACCATGGCACACACACGCCAAATTCCCAGTGAGCTGTGTACTGAATGCTGAGGGCTCCATTGCCATATTTCTTGCTGACAAGTATTAGCGACTGTCTAACAAACTTTTGTCTAGTCAGCTCCAGCTCCTGAAGGTGTTTCTTGGCTCAGTTTACAGCAGGTGGGGATTTTGTAGCAGTAGGTCCTGGTACTTAGCAAAACATAAACAAGTGGAAAGAGTCTTTAACACACAGAATGTAGTTAGCAAGAAGCTAGTGAAAGCTATCCTTGCTAATACAGTATTAATTACCCATTAATTACAAGTACTACTGCTAAATACGTGCTGTCCATAAGCCATGACCATAGCCACATTAGGGCATTGAACAGTGGCATCAAATGGGCCGTTATCTGAGCTTTGCATGATCAGTAATGTCATGAACAAAGTGATGGGTAACTACACTAGTCATGCTGGCAGGTAATTTACAGTACCAACTTAGCAAATAACACTCAACTACACACATTCTTGATTGAAATAGCTCTCAACTGATCCAGGCCTAATGATCACAGTGGCTTAGTTGTGGAATACCTTCAAGCATGTCAACATCCTACCTACTCTGGACCCTCATCAATAAACACAGAACAGGTCCACTCACAATGCCATCACCACCGGACTGCATTACTCCCTGACACATCTGGAGAAGAAGCATACTTATGTACGTTTGTATGTTGTTGTATGTTGTATGTATGTTTGCTGGATGCTGTCACAGCTTTGCATTCAACACCATTGTCCCCAGTATACTTGAGAGCAAGTTCAGGTGTCTTGGTCTACACACCAGTCTGTGCAGTCGGATCTTGTCAGGGCAACATTTGGTGGTGGGAATAGACTCCATCACTTCAACCCCCTTGACCATCAACACATGTGCTCCTCAGGGTTGTGTCCTGAGCCCTCTCCTTTACTCCCTGTACACTCACAACTGTGAAGCTATGTATAGCTCTAATATGTTCATTACGTTTGCTGATGACACCACTGTAATTAGCCTGATTACCAAGAACAGCCTACAAGAGTGAAGTCAATAACTTAATGCCGTGGTGTCAGGAATGCAACCCTTCTCTCAACATTGCAAAGGCCAAGGAGTTGATAATAAACTTCAGAAAGAAAGAGGATCAGTTGGACCCCATTATCATCAGTGGTTCTACAAAGGAAAGGGTGAATAACTTCAAGTTCTTTGGTGTTAATCTTACAGAAGACCTTACCTGGGATAACTACACTAACTAGATTTTTTAAAAAAGCTCAGCAACATCTCTTCCACCTCAGACGACTAAGGAAGTCTGGTATGTGAACAAAGATGAAGGCCTTTTACAGAGAGCGTCCTGACTGGAAGCATCACTGCATGGCTTAAAAGTTGCTCTGCTACTAAATGATAGGCACTGCAAAGAGTCATGCATACAGCACAAAGCATCTGTGGATGAGATCTGCCCTCCATCCAAGAGGCGATGCATCAGGAAGGTCAAACAATCGGTAAGGACTCTAGCCATCCTAGTCACGGACTGTTTTAGTTGAAATACAAGACTTTCACTCTCTTATAGAGGTATAATGGGATGGAATAAAGAATCTTGAATCTAGCTATCTTGAATTTGTTGGTATAATACATTAGATTTCTTTTTTTCAGAAAAAGACATAGGACTGTGTAGACCCAACTCATCTAGCCTAACAGACTGTGTAAGATACAGACGGAGACCCAAATGCATATCGGTGCAAAGAGTTTATTTACAGTGAGCAAGGGGGCAGTACAAAAAAAGGGAAAAAAGCTCAGAAGATCGTGGGTGAAAAAAGGCACAAGTAATCCAACAAAAGAATTCCAAAAACAGGGTTCGGGGAAAAAACACACAAAAGATCGGCCAGGTACAAAGTCAGTTCTTATGATCGGTTCAGACTAAAAACGGTACCGGGGCGCCCACCAACCAGTGCCTCCACTCTTCCAGGGCTAGCTTGACCGCTAGTAGTTCCCTGTTCCCCACGTCGTAGTTCTGTTCCGCCGGAGAGAGACGGTGGGAAAAGAAGGACTGCCTTGACCTTTTGCTGGTCCATTTGGATGGACCCGGGGTAGATGACGTACCCTGAGGAAAGAGACCGTTTCCTGGTGGAACTCGCACTTTTCGGCTTTGACAAAAAGCTGATTTTCGAGCAGGCGTTTCAGGACTCTACGGATGTGAGTGACATGCTCTGACAGGGACTTAGAGAAAATTTTAATATCGTCAAGAAAAACGAAAACAAAGTGGTTCAGCATATCTCTAAGGAAGTCGTTGACGAGGGCTTGGAAAACGGCAGGGGCTTTAGTGAGACCAAAGGGCATAACTAGGTATTCATAATGGCCGGATGAGGTGTTAAAGGCCATCTTCCACTCATCCCCCTCACGGATGCGGACTAGTTGGTAGGCGTTCCGCAGATCTAATTTCGTGAAGACCTTGGCGTCTTGCAGGAGCTCAAAGGCCGAAGACATGAGGGGAAGAGGGTAACGATTCTTGACGGTGACATTATTTAGGCCACGATAGTGAAAACAGGGGCGGAGCGAGCCATCTTTCTTCGTAACGAAGAAGAAGCCCGCTCCGGCTGGAGACGAGGAGGGACGGATGATGCCTGCCGCGAGAGACTCATTGATATATTTGTCCATCGCGTCAGTTTCTGAGTGGGACAGGGAGTATAATCGCCCTTTGGGGGGAGACGCACCGGGAAGGAGGTCAATTGCACGGTCGTAGGGACAGTGGGGTGGCAGAGACGAGGCTCGGGACTTACTAAAAATGGGTTTGAGGTCAATGTAAACGGGGGGTAGGCCCGACAGGTCAGGGAACTCCTTGTCACATTCGGGGACGGACCTAACGGGAGTCTGTGTTTGGGAGAGGCAATGAGAATGACAAGAGGGGGACCAGCTGACCACACGCTTTCCCACCCAGTCAATGTGCGGGTTGTGCTTAACCAGCCACGGATGTCCAAGGACTACCGGGGTATGCGGAGAGTCAATAACATAAAACTTGGTCTGTTCGCGATGGGTGTCAGAAAGGAGGAGACTCACCGGTATAGAGGCGTGGCGATGCTGGCCAATCTTACCCCCGTCAGTGCGTTGGCCACCAGAGGGTCCTTGAGGTACTCGGTGGGTAACCCCCACTGGGTCACCAGGCTGGCGTCAATGAAGTTCTCCTCCGCCCCAGAATCCACAAGGACCTCTGTCTTCCGTTGTTGGTCTCCCCAGCATAGGACGGCTGGGAGGAGAGTGCGCTGAGCAGATGAGGGGTGAGTAGGTGTCACGCTCACCCGTACCCGTAAAAAAATAGACAAATGTAAACCAAACAGAACACAGATACACAAGGGCATAAGAAATTAGAGGATTAGTAAACTAGGAAAGACAGTGAACAAAGGTGAGTTTTTTATAAATACTTAAAGGCGGGAATAGAGGGGGTGCATCTAATATGTAATAATATCAGTAGCAGCCTGTTTCTGACACACCCCTCAGCTATTCAGATGGTAAACACCGGGGCAATCAGTGGGTCATTGGGTCATTGTTTTGCGGCAAAGGTGAGAACACGCCCAATTTCACCAGTGTATACAAACCCGCATGGGAGAGATATGTTTTGGTTCTGTGCAACACTGGTAGCTTGAGCACTGAGCAAGGATGTCCAGCAAGATGATGACGGCTGCTGAAGCCTCACTGCAGATTTAGGAAGAACTCGGCGATGATGAAATGTACTTTGAACTTCATTTTGATCCCATGCAGGACATTTCTGATGAGTGAGTAGCTATATATTTTACTACTCGTTGTTGTCATGATTCGGTTAGCTTAAAGGGAGAATGTAGCCATTGTGTGTTGCTAAGTGACTTTGTTAGCCTACTTCATTAGCCTGTGCTCCGTGCCAAACTACACGTCGGTAGTAGTATGAAGGTGTTTTACTAGACAGATGAACATATTGCTGAAATCCATGTCATGCTGTACTTCTAGTCATTTAGTTGCATTTACAGTCAACATACAATGCATAGCCACAGTTGTTTGCCAAGTTTATTAGCGTACTGTATTACTTATTGCTATTGCTTACCTATTGCTCCGTGCATAAGTCTGTCCATGGGATTGTAAAAGACAGACATATTATTCATTGTTTCAACTCTGTGGAAGTGTGATACATGCAACGTCTACCTTTGCCTTCAGCAAGACAGAAACTGTTTTATTGCTTGGCATCCTAGATGAGAAGCTCTTTTCACAGCTCAATCTAAGCTCTTTTGCAAATCTCTGGGGCAATGTAACAGTTCCCTGGCAGAGCCATTGACAGCTGGACAATGACAGTGGGGAGGGGGCAGTTACAGGTGTGATACACCCATCTAATCAGTATTCATTGAAACTAGTTTGTCTTACTTTTTTACAATTTGTATTGAAACTACAGCACTTTTCTGAGTGCTCTTCTGACTTTTATGTAGCCAACACTCATGTTTCCAAGGTTCAAACTTCAAAAGTCTTGGCCAGATATATTTATAGTGCTTTTTACAATGTTTGAAGACATTTGAAAATAGGTTTTTGTGTAGTTGTATTTACACAGAATTTTAATAAAAACTCTTTTCATTACATGCACTTCACTCTTATATTATTATTCCAAGGTCTTGTAGAATATAACCATATGTGCCACTTTGTTAGTTAGATGAAAAACTTAAAAATGTCAAAGTGTAGCAGACTGGCTCTGAGTGTCTGAAAGGCCCCGGACCCCGAAGTGTTAAGGGCAACTGGTTCCACAGAGGAGCAGCCACAGCAAACCCCCGTATGAAAGTATGGAAACTCCGACTTACCTTTAGTTATAAGCCACGTAAATCTAGAGCTAGCTTGCTAGCGAAATTGTGTCTGACAAAGGGAAATTGACAGTTTAGTATATCCATAAAGACAACTTGGTACCTTGTTTGGAGTTAACTTATTTGAATTTCATACTTCACAGCATAGCCTACTTCACCAGGTCCCAATGTACTCACTGGGGGTATTTAATTATGCAAACATGTAAATGAGTAGAGAAGCTGTGGGAAATTCTGTAAGAACAAGTAATATATGTGTGTTTGAGTGTATACAAGAATAGAATAGTGCATGCAGTAGAGTTTGTGCTATAAAAAGAATGTACAAGAGATTTATGTGCATGACAGTAGACTCCTTTTAAAAACTATGTTGAAACCATGTTTGGAGCATCATTGTAAAAGGACAGAGACTGAGATCTCATGTAGGATTGGCTCTGTGCCAGCTACATCATCTACTGGCAGGAGCATTTAAGGTAGACAGATAAGGTAAAAGGTTAGAATGGTTGAGGATTACCACTGTTGTAACGATTCTCTCTGTAAACGCAATAAAGACTTGGTTGAACAAGATAAACTTCTCTGCTACTTTGGGTTTTTCCAAGAAACTTCTCCACAAAGCAGTGCTGCAAGTAGAGAAAATTGCTTAACAATAATAATAGATCACTAAGTAAAATTTAATAAAACGCATACGAGATGATTTGTCTGATGATGAACTGTTTGCTTGCTTGGGTTTGTACTTCCATGATTTGTTAAATCAAGTAGCGCTTACAGAAATGTGATGAGTGGGCTCATTATTGTACTTCTTTCAATGGCCAGATTGATTAGCTCAGTTTAGCAAGCTAAAGTTAGCTATATTTACATTGGTGATAAATGAAAATAGCATGTTAACAAGCTAACAAAGCTAACAGCCATTGTGGGAAAAATTGTAATATCCTAGAAACGAATGTCAGCAATAGAGAATAGTAATGTAATAAAGAGCGTATGCTAAATGTAAAATCCAACCCTGAGAGACAAGAAAACCAACCAAACTAAATGTGGTTAATGGGTAACTTAAAGTGGCGGTGAAAACCAGGAGGGTGATTATTTCACTCTACCAGGAAATTAGATAAAGTAAACGATGAAACCTAGATAAGCCAAACGACAGAAGGTCAAGAGCTCAAAAGAAGGGCATGGGGTCTGCAATTTGTTTTACAACATGTGATGTGTATTCTGGGGGTTATAAAGGGGAATCCTAGTCTCCAAGAAGATGGGTTACCTTGTGTAGGTTTTTGTGGGTAACTTGTCTCTGGCGTCATGATTAAAGACTGCAGTGATCCACCAAGTTGCCTGCCTCAAAGTTTTGACCACACCATCAATCAACAACCTTAACATCGTGTTTGGAGGTGTATCAAGTTTACAGTTGTTGAAAAAAAGAGTTGTAGTAGACTGCCAGAACCAAACAAAGCCTTGAACAGTCACAATCATTGTATTGCTTTTAATATAACAATCTGAGTGAAAACTGCTTGACATCATACTACTTACTATATAACCAAAATATGCTTTATGAGTGATCATGCTACATACTTGTTTTATTATAGCGTTATGCTGTTACATTTTGGCATACGTTGCTGTTCCCTTTTATTTATTGATTGCCTAATACCTTGTGTTCTGAATGCTAGACGTACTTGTACAGCTGAGAAAGTCAGTGCCTGCATGCACGTATGTGAACCCAACTATGTGCTGTATGCAAATAAGGTGTGTTTTGCTAAAGAAGCACCCATATAAGGAAATGCATCCAGGTCATATAAGAGAAGTACCCACATCAGTGCTTAGTCATTAATCCAACTGTTCTGTTTGTAGAGCGGGTCCTGCACTACTTCCTTGTTTAATTTCTTCCTTGTCTTTTTACTTAGCTTTCTGACTATTTTGTATTTTAGTTTTGTCTCTTTTTGTAATTCTCTTTTTGTTGAAATAAAAAGGCAATTACGTCTGGTCTAGCTTTTACATAATTCATTGCCTCACGAGCAGACTGACAACAACCTCTTGAGATTGCTTGGATCAAGGACAGTAATCAAGCAGTCCTTTCCATTTTTAAAGAAGGTAAGATGCCTCCTTTTATTTGGGGAAACATCTGGGGTTAACAGTTAGGTGGGTCCTGACTGGATGCTCCAGAGAGCAGTCACAAAATGCAACACTACACACAAATGCCTTGATGAATTCAAACATATTAATATACAGTAACTGATCTTACCTCACCTAAAGCTTTGAAGCCGATTCCTGTGTGTAATATAGGACAGTGAGAGATTTACTGCAAAACTTAAAATTATATCCTGGGCTTTTATTTGCCTAAATTGCTAAAGTGCCCCTGATCATACTTGTGACAGGTGGCTATTTGGAGCAAGCCTTTAATCTTTTTTGCGAAAATTTTTGCTCTCTAAAAATGCAAAAAATTGTCATTTAAAATATTGTAAAAATTCTCCCTCATAAGACCATTCATATTAAATCCCTTGGGGAGAAGGTGAAGGACAGGTGTGTCCATCGTCTCCTAGTGTTCTTTTACTCCTCCAGTTTAAACCTGCAGATCTCGTCAGTCAGATGGACTCAGTCAAAAAGTTTACCTTGAACATGCACAATGATAGGTGCCTTGAGATGTTTAACAGACACATCACTGAATATAGTCTGTCAGGAACACATCATACGATACACCATACATCAACGATAATTATTATTCTCACTCTATGGAATTACATCAGTGCCTCTCATATGAGCAAGCTGTAGAACAATATTGAGTGCAGAAAAACATTTTGAGCAAGAACACAAATTATATTTTGAGGAAAATTGTGTGTAATTTAAACATGCAATTGTAACCTAGCTGTAGTGACTATAGTGATCTAGCTATAGTGACTTAGACTGTAAGCAAGTCTCTTGAAACAAACTTTACCGTCAAAATGTTATTAATAACTGAAATGGTAAGCCTACATATTCCCCCCCTCCAAATTAGCATTTGGATTTGCGTAGAAGAACCACTGACAGGAAATGACACTAGGCTTTCTGCCATGGACTTCAGCAGTCAATGAGAATTTAATTGACAATTGTGGCACAAATGTAATGCTTTCTACACTTCTGGGTTCAAATTGTTCTACTGCTTGTTCATAAAAGAGGCAAGAATGTAACTCCATACCACTCCACCCTCTTGGCCCTATTTTTCTTTTGATTAATGGTGAATTAAATATGATCACTTTATCAACTGCAACTGCTCTACCATTTTTTAAAACTTACGTGCAGGTCCGAATATCTATGGGCTGTGATTTGGTGCAGAGCCAGAGGATGATGAAATGCCCCCTTTTCCCCCCTGCAAAAACGTCCAATGCCCATCCAGAGAATCAAGCTTTAATTTGTTTACTGAAATTTCAGGCAGCAAGTTCAGTGGCACAATTCCTCAAAAAAAAAAACTGTCAGAAAAACTGTCAGAAAGTGGAAACAGGTCAGAGGTCAACAAGAGAAGTAAAAAATCTAAAAACAGGGAGCAGATAGAAAAACAAGGGCTTAGTTCAAAGTCAAGCAAACCTAGAACAAAGGTGGCTCCCTACAGAACAGGGAAACAAACGCTATGTGTACACGTACCCTGGGTATGCATGAAAACGGGTATATTCTCCTCCTCTGTGGTAGAAAATATTTCTGTTTACACACTGCTCAAAGGCAGCCAAAAACATATCAAACAATAGATAGCCATAATGCTTAAACTCTGTTTTCCGCACCTACAGAGTTGTCCTCTGGTCAGAGTGCATGATAAGTGCAACTGCATATAAACAAATCTGTTTTTATAGATTTAACTATATAGATCTAGCTATGTGTAAACAGGCCCAAAGGTGTGTTGCTAAGTGACTTTGTTAGCCTACTTCATTAGCCTGTGCTCCGTGCCAAACTACACGTCGGTAGTAGTATGAAGGTGTTTTACTAGACAGATGAACATATTGCTGAAATCCATGTCATGCTGTACTTCTAGTCATTTAGTTGCATTTACAGTCAACATACAATGCATAGCCACAGTTGTTTGCCAAGTTTATTAGCGTACTGTATTACTTATTGCTATTGCTTACCTATTGCTCCGTGCATAAGTCTGTCCATGGGATTGTAAAAGACAGACATATTATTCATTGTTTCAACTCTGTGGAAGTGTGATACATGCAACGTCTACCTTTGCCTTCAGCAAGACAGAAACTGTTTTATTGCTTGGCATCCTAGATGAGAAGCTCTTTTTCACAGCTCAATCTAAGCTCTTTTGCAAATCTCTGGGGCAATGTAACAGTTCCCTGGCAGAGCCATTGACAGCTGGACAATGACAGTGGGGAGGGGGCAGTTACAGGTGTGATACACCCATCTAATCAGTATTCATTGAAACTAGTTTGTCTTACTTTTTTACAATTTGTATTGAAACTACAGCACTTTTCTGAGTGCTCTTCTGACTTTTATGTAGCCAACACTCATGTTTCCAAGGTTCAAACTTCAAAGTCTTGGCCAGATATATTTATAGTGCTTTTTACAATGTTTGAAGACATTTGAAAATAGGTTTTTGTGTAGTTGTATTTACACAGAATTTTAATAAAAACTCTTTTCATTACATGCACTTCACTCTTATATTATTATTCCAAGGTCTTGTAGAATATAACCATATGTGCCACTTTGTTAGTTAGATGAAAAACTTAAAAATGTCAAAGTGTAGCAGACTGGCTCTGAGTGTCTGAAAGGCCCCGGACCCCGAAGTGTTAAGGGCAACTGGTTCCACAGAGGAGCAGCCACAGCAAACCCCGTATGAAAGTATGGAAACTCCGACTTACCTTTAGTTATAAGCCACGTAAATCTAGAGCTAGCTTGCTAGCGAAATTGTGTCTGACAAAGGGAAATTGACAGTTTAGTATATCCATAAAGACAACTTGGTACCTTGTTTGGAGTTAACTTATTTGAATTTCATACTTCACAGCATAGCCTACTTCACCAGGTCCCAATGTACTCACTGGGGGTATTTAATTATGCAAACATGTAAATGAGTAGAGAAGCTGTGGGAAATTCTGTAAGAACAAGTAATATATGTGTGTTTGAGTGTATACAAGAATAGAATAGTGCATGCAGTAGAGTTTGTGCTATAAAAAGAATGTACAAGAGATTTATGTGCATGACAGTAGACTCCTTTTAAAAACTATGTTGAAACCATGTTTGGAGCATCATTGTAAAAGGACAGAGACTGAGATCTCATGTAGGATTGGCTCTGTGCCAGCTACATCATCTACTGGCAGGAGCATTTAAGGTAGACAGATAAGGTAAAAGGTTAGAATGGTTGAGGATTACCACTGTTGTAACGATTCTCTCTGTAAACGCAATAAAGACTTGGTTGAACAAGATAAACTTCTCTGCTACTTTGGGTTTTTCCAAGAAACTTCTCCACAAAGCAGTGCTGCAAGTAGAGAAAATTGCTTAACAATAATAATAGATCACTAAGTAAAATTTAATAAAACGCATACGAGATGATTTGTCTGATGATGAACTGTTTGCTTGCTTGGGTTTGTACTTCCATGATTTGTTAAATCAAGTAGCGCTTACAGAAATGTGATGAGTGGGCTCATTATTGTACTTCTTTCAATGGCCAGATTGATTAGCTCAGTTTAGCAAGCTAAAGTTAGCTATATTTACATTGGTGATAAATGAAAATAGCATGTTAACAAGCTAACAAAGCTAACAGCCATTGTGGGAAAAATTGTAATATCCTAGAAACGAATGTCAGCAATAGAGAATAGTAATGTAATAAAGAGCGTATGCTAAATGTAAAATCCAACCCTGAGAGACAAGAAAACCAACCAAACTAAATGTGGTTAATGGGTAACTTAAAGTGGCGGTGAAAACCAGGAGGGTGATTATTTCACTCTACCAGGAAATTAGATAAAGTAAACGATGAAACCTAGATAAGCCAAAACGACAGAAGGTCAAGAGCTCAAAAGAAGGGCATGGGGGTCTGCAATTTGTTTTACAACATGTGATGTGTATTCTGGGGGTTATAAAGGGGAATCCTAGTCTCCAAGAAGATGGGTTACCTTGTGTAGGTTTTTTTGTGGGTAACTTGTCTCTGGCGTCATGATTAAAGACTGCAGTGATCCACCAAGTTGCCTGCCTCAAAGTTTTGACCACACCATCAATCAACAACCTTAACATCGTGTTTGGAGGTGTATCAAGTTTACAGTTGTTGAAAAAGAGTTGTAGTAGACTGCCAGAACCAAACAAAGCCTTGAACAGTCACAATCATTGTATTGCTTTTAATATAACAATCTGAGTGAAAACTGCTTGACATCATACTACTTACTATATAACCAAAATATGCTTTATGAGTGATCATGCTACATACTTGTTTTATTATAGCGTTATGCTGTTACATTTTGGCATACGTTGCTGTTCCCTTTTATTTATTGATTGCCTAATACCTTGTGTTCTGAATGCTAGACGTACTTGTACAGCTGAGAAAGTCAGTGCCTGCATGCACGTATGTGAACCCAACTATGTGCTGTATGCAAATAAGGTGTGTTTTGCTAAAGAAGCACCCATATAAGGAAATGCATCCAGGTCATATAAGAGAAGTACCCACATCAGTGCTTAGTCATTAATCCAACTGTTCTGTTTGTAGAGCGGGTCCTGCACTACTTCCTTGTTTAATTTCTTCCTTGTCTTTTTACTTAGCTTTCTGACTATTTTGTATTTTAGTTTTGTCTCTTTTTGTAATTCTCTTTTTGTTGAAATAAAAAGGCAATTACGTCTGGTCTAGCTTTTACATAATTCATTGCCTCACGAGCAGACTGACAACAACCTCTTGAGATTGCTTGGATCAAGGACAGTAATCAAGCAGTCCTTTCCATTTTTAAAGAAGGTAAGATGCCTCCTTTTATTTGGGGAAACATCTGGGGTTAACAGTTAGGTGGGTCCTTGACTGGATGCTCCAGAGAGCAGTCACAAAATGCAACACTACACACAAATGCCTTGATGAATTCAAACATATTAATATACAGTAACTGATCTTACCTCACCTAAAGCTTTGAAGCCGATTCCTGTGTGTAATATAGGACAGTGAGAGATTTACTGCAAAACTTAAAATTATATCCTGGGCTTTTATTTGCCTAAATTGCTAAAGTGCCCCTGATCATACTTGTGACAGGTGGCTATTTGGAGCAAGCCTTTAATCTTTTTTGCGAAAATTTTTGCTCTCTAAAAATGCAAAAAATTGTCATTTAAAATATTGTAAAAATTCTCCCTCATAAGACTATTCATATTAAATCCCTTGGGGAGAAGGTGAAGGACAGGTGTGTCCATCGTCTCCTAGTGTTCTTTTACTCCTCCAGTTTAAACCTGCAGATCTCGTCAGTCAGATGGACTCAGTCAAAAGTTTACCTTGAACATGCACAATGATAGGTGCCTTGAGATGTTTAACAGAAACATCACTGAATATAGTCTGTCAGGAACACATCATACGATACACCATACATCAACGATAATTATTATTCTCACTCTATGGAATTACATCAGTGCCTCTCATATGAGCAAGCTGTAGAACAATATTGAGTGCAGAAAAACATTTTGAGCAAGAACACAAATTATATTTTGAGGAAAATTGTGTGTAATTTAAACATGCAATTGTAACCTAGCTGTAGTGACTATAGTGATCTAGCTATAGTGACTTAGACTGTAAGCAAGTCTCTTGAAACAAACTTTACCGTCAAAATGTTATTAATAACTGAAATGGTAAGCCTACATATTCCCCCCCTCCAAATTAGCATTTGGATTTGCGTAGAAGAACCACTGACAGGAAATGACACTAGGCTTTCTGCCCTGGACTTCAGCAGTCAATGAGAATTTAATTGACAATTGTGGCACAAATGTAATGCTTTCTACACTTCTGGGTTCAAATTGTTCTACTGCTTGTTCATAAAAGAGGCAAGAATGTAACTCCATACCACTCCACCCTCTTGGCCCTATTTTTCTTTTGATTAATGGTGAATTAAATATGATCACTTTATCAACTGCAACTGCTCTACCATTTTTTAAAACTTACGTGCAGGTCCGAATATCTATGGGCTGTGATTTGGTGCAGAGCCAGAGGATGATGAAATGCCCCCTTTTCCCCCCTGCAAAAACGTCCAATGCCCATCCAGAGAATCAAGCTTTAATTTGTTTACTGAAATTTCAGGCAGCAAGTTCAGTGGCACAATTCCTCAAAAAAAAAAACTGTCAGAAAAACTGTCAGAAAGTGGAAACAGGTCAGAGGTCAACAAGAGAAGTAAAAAATCCAATAGTCAAAATCTAAAAACAGGGAGCAGATAGAAAAACAAGGGCTTAGTTCAAAGTCAAGCAAACCTAGAACAAAGGTGGCTCCCTACAGAACAGGGAAACAAACGCTATGTGTACACGTACCTGGGTATGCATGAAAACGGGTATATTCTCCTCCTCTGTGGTAGAAAATATTTCTGTTTACACACTGCTCAAAGGCAGCCAAAAACATATCAAACAATAGATAGCCATAATGCTTAAACTCTGTTTTCCGCACCTACAGAGTTGTCCTCTGGTCAGAGTGCATGATAAGTGCAACTGCATATAAACAAATCTGTTTTTATAGATTTAACTATATAGATCTAGCTATGTGTAAACAGGCCCAAAGGCTCTTTAAATAACCCAACTAACAGACAAGTCATGGTGTAATCATTCAGTCTACGAATCACATGGTCATCCAATTACAAGAAGAGACACCCAACAAGAAAAGGCCAAAAGTTGAAAATGTAGTGGTAAAACACATAAATTGCAGTCCACAAGGCATGACACAATAGCTTCTGTTATGTAGCATTTTTTTCCCCGACTTATCAGCAGTAGTCAACGGTCAATATGTGGTACCAGAACTGCAGAATACTTACTTTACTGTCTGACTACGCCACTCCCTAGTCCGGGCGGGAGAAACCCCTTAACTCTTAACTTGCGTGGCTGATTCTAGACCCTCCCCACAGGAGGCATATGTAAGAAAATGTATTACAAATTAGTATAAATGCAATTAATCAAGTGAATAAAATGAAAAAAAAAACTGCAGTGTCTAACTGTCTGAAACTCCTCAGAATAATAAGATTGGGTCAGCACACACAGCTCCCCTCTCAGGAGGCCCTAGGAGAGGAAAACACAGCAGCACAGGAGGATACTGGAACATTCCAGTGCTTATAGATACAAAGAGGCATAATCAATATATTTTAAAAATCAATATAAAACAATTAAGAAAGTCATTAATATAAAATCAATTACCTGAATATCAATGTCTGTAGCTCAGCTACTCAACGGGAGGTCAGAACTCTAAAATAAAAGAAGTATAAGAATTCAGTTCTTATAAATTAAGACATCTAACCTCATTTTCATTACCTACATGACAGATGAGCCAAGACACAGTGGCAAATGGCAGCAGCAAGAGAGAGTGATCTCAAAAAAAAAAAAAAAAAAAAACTTTATAACCTCCCAGTTGGTCATATGGCCTGCCTCATATGACTCCAGACAAGCAGCCACACAACACAAGAAATGACAGATCCCAGAAATTACAAATATTAGATTAAACTGTTCCCCTTAATTGTTACAATGTGGTGATTACTTGCTTTCTTATCTGCTTCCCTTCTCAGAGTGAAGATGAGGGCGGCAAAAGCTTTTTACTGCATGTGTGTCGCTGTGGCCTCTGTCTTTGGTTGTGTAGTGCTCATGATCTTCTCACAAGACTCCAAATCATCCCCTGCCAAGTCCCAACGGGAAGTGTTGAAGTGGACAAACACACCTCACAGTAGCACTCCCTCACAGCCACTATGCTCTGCCAATGACAGAGCGGTCATTCAACACCTTTCCCAGCCATTACAGGAATTCTTACGCTACAGGCATTGTCGGGCATACCCAACCCTCCTGACCCCTTCACCTTGTGAGGATGACCTCTATCTACTGTTGGCCATCAAGTCCACCGCTGTAAATCTAGAGCGCCGTGCTGCAGTGCGGGACACCTGGGGTCACACAGGTAGAATCCAGGGTCGACGGGTTAAGCTGGTCTTCCTGATGGGACGCTCACATGACCGAGTGTTGAACAACAAAATCCAGCCACTACTGGAGTGGGAGAGCTATCGCTATGGGGACATCTTGCAATGGGACTTTACAGACATATTCTTCAACTTGACCTTGAAGGAGGTGGGAATCCTCAGGTGGGTGTCACATAAGTGCAGAAACGCTGAGTTTGTGTTCAAGGGTGACGATGATGTGTTTGTGAACACAGAGAATCTTATAGTGTACCTAAGAGACCATAAACCTGGGAATCACTTGTTTGCTGGATTCATCCATCACCCTGAGTTGCCCGTCCGGGACAGAAACTCTAAGTACTTTGTCCCTGTTGAAATCTACCCAGATGGGAAGCTCTATCCACCCTTTCCAAGTGGTGGGGGATATTTAATGTCACGGCAGACTGTTTTGAGCTTGGATATGGCAGCCCAGAAGCTGGAACTGTTTCCTCTTGATGATGTGTTTTTGGGCATGTGTCTGCATGAAATTGGTATTACCCTTACTCATCACAGGGGATTTATGACCTTTGGAATCCCATATGACCAAAAATCTGATCCCTGTATGTATCGTGAATTTATGCTGGTGCACAAGTTGAACCCAGTAGAGATGCAGGTCATGTCAGTGCTGATGAAAGACAAAAGTCTGCCTTGTAGACATGGCAGATCTTAGCCAGGCTAGCTCCACCCCTGGTCAGGAAGCCAGCCATAGCCTTTAATTTACATTGTCTCTGAGCTTGGATGGGCTAATAAGTAAACAGAGGGAGGGCTGAAAGCGTT
This sequence comes from Tenualosa thibaudeaui, assembly GCA_027481765.1. NCBI lineage: Eukaryota > Metazoa > Chordata > Actinopteri > Clupeiformes > Clupeidae > Tenualosa > Tenualosa thibaudeaui. The sequence goes on from JAIFZK010000002.1 coordinate 8,217,736, forward strand.
AACGTTGAATTCAAACGGTGTGTCGAATGACTTATTAATAGCTTATTCTGCATGATCTTACTTTAACCATAGTAGAATTTCTCCAATATAAACTATTGCATAAACTCCTAATTACTGCTTATTTATCATAAGTAAGTAAGTAAGATGTTGTATATGAACAGTTTGGTTCCAAAACGCTATAAATCCATTTTTGAAAATATTCAAGTCATGCTTTTTAATTGTGTATTTCAGTGATTATTGAACAAACTTGAATTATAATGATTTTATTATGTAAAAATATATCAAGTAAAAGCAAAACAAATGTACACCTGATATATCTTAAAAACAAAATGTAAAAAAGATTCCTGAAAATCCATTAAAATGGTGGATAGAGTGGAACCAAATTCTTCATATACACTGTAGGGGGGACTCGGTAGGTAGGCATACCATGTAAGCCGGATTTTTTTTTACTTCAGGAACTTTACATTTACATAAAGTATTTCTTTAATTTTGTATGAATACAAAAATTGTTTTTCAGTGTCTTTTGTGGTCTTTGTAGGTTTCTAAAATGCCTATTTTATATCTGAATTGCTACCATGTCTGTTTTTTTTCTCTGAAAATTCAGAAATACACGTTTTTCTTAGACATAGCAATATTGTGTCATATGCGACTTTTTCTGACAGAATTTGTGAAAGTCAGTGTTTTCGTTTTTTTAATTCGTTGTAAAAACTAATTGTTATGAAGAAAGTGTAATGGATGTTTGTAAGTTTTGAAGGTGGGGAAAATACACCACTGGAACCCTTTTGTGCACTAAGCCATGAAATTAATGTCCCTTGACATCTAGGCCTAAGGATAGGTGTGACAGACATCATCAGTTCAAATTCATTGTGAATTTTCATATGGATATTTATTCAGGCTCATAGATAGATAAAAACTGTTAAGAGACGTCATGCCTATCCCCTCATTATGTCGACAAATGTGGTATCATAAAAGAATTGTTTGATAAATACTTTATTTATCCTGAAGGAAATGAAGGTGTACAGCTTATACACAATATCACACATACGCACAGCCATAGATCACTCACAGAAGAATGAGACAACTGTAAGAGATACCTGTAACTGTAACAGATAACTGTGTGCATAGTGGAGGTGAAGCCAAAAAGCTATGGGAAAGTAAAAGTATCCAAGGTGATCAGAAGTGAACAGGGCAAGGGAACTCCAGTGCAAAAAGAAGTGTTTGACAAAACAAAATAGGCATGAAGACAATACAACACTGTGCAAGCGCAACACTTTGCAAACAAGAACAGTTTATAGAATTCAAGGGCAGGGAAGAGGAAGTGGGTGACCCAGGCGGACGTCAGCGAGAGGCAGGCTGCGTCTTTGTGGGTCACGCCGGGGACTCGATTGTCCGCTCGTTGGTAGCGTGGCTCTGACGGGCACGGACAGGGGCACCCTCGTGGAGGTTGCAGGGCCAGGAACATACGGGCTAGACTCAGGAAGAGGGACAGGCGGCAGGTCAGGTTCTCGGGGGCAGAAGAGCAGGGAAGTCAGTAGCCAGGAATCAGGTAGGGAGACAGGCAGCAGGTCAGGTTTCTCCGGGGCAGGAGAGCAGGGATAGCCAGGTTGGTCCGGGTCGGTATCGGGAAAACAGATAGCAGAGAAACAGTTCAGTAACACCATGACACAAAGACGGTCTGACAGGGACTGACTGGAAACTGTGGGTTTAAAAATTGAAGGTGAAACAAGGTGCAGGTGGAGGCAATGATTGAAATGTTAACGAGGGGAGCAGAGGAGACAGAGTGAGCAGAGTGGGCGTGGCAGGTGATTGAGTGGGTGCAGTTTGGAGGAAGGTTGCCCATGCAGAGTGAGACCATGACAACAGTGGGGCTAATATAGCCAGCAGAAAGCAGGATGTCCCATCTACTTCAGCATACCATTGCCAAGTTGAATGTCACAACAGGAAAACAAAAGGTTGGCAAAAGACACAACGGCACTGCTAAGTAATACAATTCGTGCTAAATAATAAAACTGTAAATATATTAAATTATGGCATGAAAAGGATGATGGTGGATCACTCTCCAGCTCGTCATCATCCAACAGCTACCTGTCCAGGAAGTCCTCCTCTGCATTCATGCTTTCATGATGACCTAGAGCCCATCCTCTGCCTCCTTTCTGTGAGACCCCAGCAAATGAGAGAACTGGCTCTTCTCTCCATGCATCTAAGAAATTGAAACAAAACACACAAATTTGAATAACTTGTAATACGAGTGTAATAACTACCTTAAAGTTAATCACTGACATGCGCTGCAATGGACAAAATGAGTATGGTCTTTCAGTTCCATGTTGTAATTCGTAAGAAAAGTTAACAACTGTTATGCAGTTGCTAGGTTAATTTAGAATAGTTTTTCACAGGCATCACATTCGGCCAACCCTAACACTGGCTATCAAAAGAAATGATTTTCCCCACAACAGTGTATTCAAGCACACCACCAGCTTGACATAGGCTAATGTCCACCTTGTTTGTTGTTTTATTTATTTTACAAATATAACCTTAGAGAGTCAAATTAGATGAATGGGGCACAATGACGCTTATGTTGGCACATAATTTGTATTCATACTTTAATGACTGTGCTAGCGCTTCTGCCTACCAGCTGCCTACCAAGCCTAATAGACCTTTCTCACAGAAACCGGAAATATGCATTCACAGGGTATGCAGACTTCATGTCTAATGTCAACACAGCAGAAAGCCGGGTAAATTAAAAATGAAGGGAGTCTACACAACTTCCCTCACGGTTTGCCAAAGATTACTTTTGCCGACGTGACAAGAATCGTGGAGGAAAACTCTGTCACAAAGAGGAACAAACCGGACAAAGGATATACATTTTTCCACGAAGAGTTTGTCCATAACTTTCAAGGTAAGTAAAGTAGCTAACAGTAGAGAGCAATCAGGCTAACAAATTATTAGTGTGTCCACTTAGACCTAGGGTTATAGGGTTATGTATGGATAGTATAGAGGACATGTGCAACTTTATTAAAGCAGTCGTGGTCAGGATGTTACAAACAATATGACATTCACTGTCTGTCTTGGGTCCAAGTGAACGTCTTGTGTGTAGCAGCTTGCGACAATAGCCTAATGTTAACGTTAGCCGAATGCTGTCATCGTCAATTAATTTTTTTTTTCTCTGGCGATGTCTGTGTTTATGTTTGTGTGTTTGCTTGTCATAGTATCAAATGTAGTAGACGGGCAGGTTTTTGTGAGGGCTAGATGCTACCCATCTCAGAGGAAAAACGAGGAGCCTCACAAACTAGAGGTTTGACCACTAAGTTCTCTGTGCCTCTTACTGCCGTTGCAGTACTGTTCACTCGCTGCTGTTGCAGCTCTTTCTGCTGAGTTTCTGCACAGCTAGCTACAGAATGGATATAAGTATAGAAAATATAGTGACAGTGGTAACACTAACCTGGAACATATCAGCAATGACCTGCTCCTTCATTCCAACAGCTACTGGCATGCAGAAAATCAGGAATTCATCAATTAATGGCATGCTGCGAGGGGGACTGGGACTGTTATCGCTGTTGCCTTCACTTGTCCTCTTAGCTTTGCTCCAGTAGACCAGTCGTGAGACGGATGGTGCAATGGATTCCCAGAAGACCACTTGCTCAGATGGAAATTTGGTGTAAAATCGGATCTGGTCATCTGATGCATAATACCGGCTGAAGAGGACAGGGGTTGGCAAGGCTGTCTCCAGCTTGGCTTCCAAGTCTTGGATGCAATTCATGCTGTGTTCCAGCAAACCTGTGGTGATTGACAAAATGAAAAAAGACAAAATTTCATGTTACTGTTAGATTGTCCATTTCCATCAACTTTTCAAGTTGGTAAAACTTGGACATGTAGGCCTACAATTAGGCTTATTTACATTTGTCTCTAAGTATGTAGCCATAAAGACTCCATTTGCATTATATAGACTTTAGGACAGTCCAACCACAGGTTACATGAAATGAATAACTTGATAGGGAATGCTAATGTAAGGTACAGCAGGGCCAGTATGAACAACACAACAACATTGTCAGGGAAGGCATATGAGGTGATATGAGGTAAGTAATGCTGTTTAAGCCTTAACTTAGCTGTGGCAAAATATTGACAAGCTGTTTCAAGCGATTGAAGAAAACAATACACCACTCTACCATGGGACATAATGTTAACGTTTAAGGAGGGGGAATTTCTTACCTGCGGGCGGTGGCGTTGCATAAGCATGGTCCAGTTTCAAAGCTTTCTTTGCGATGTCTTTCCTCTCGTCTCCTACCAACGTTAATGGCTGTCGTTTTTGGCACCGATCATACACTCACTCCCTTTTTTCTTTATAGGTGTACTCGTTCCAAGGAAAAAGGCTAGGGACAGACTCTGGTTTCAAGCGGCGAACAGTGACGTAGACGTAGACAGAGACCTAATCCTCTGGTGCGAAGTGTCTGCTGCAGACACGAGTACTCCCCCTTTTAATTGAAAAAGTCGGTCCTTCATCCCGCCAAATAGCTTGAACCCATTTCCGTCTTACTTCTTCGTTAGCAGGGAATGAGTGGAAAGACAAATAAGGCTGCTTTTGGGCATTACAAGAACAGCCCAGTACGCTACAACAACTTTTGCTCGATGCTTGTGCCATCTTTCTTATTTACCTGGTTACCAGCATGCCGGGGAGGAAATGGGTTTCTACAGCACTTGCATATTTCCAATGCAAAATACAGAAGTTGTGAGAAAGGTCTATAGTGAGCATTGTGACATAGGTAGGTGAAAATTCTCAATATGGACATTGGCCCTAATGAAACTGGAGATCTTGTTGCAGTGTGTTATTTAAAAACAACGGTGCAGGGGATAATCGAAGCTGATGAGAATGACTGCATGTTTTTAGGATCAGCTGAGCTGAAGCAAAGCAAAGATCAAGAGAATGAGCCATGATGGCGCACCACTTTAACTTTAGCAGATTACTTAATAGCTTTAGCTGGGGTTGAGGGAGGCTGGGTTGGTTGGACCTTTAGGGGTGGGTGGAGAGGGGATTAATTGAGTGAGTGAAATGGAAAGTGAAATGTTAAATGAAGATGTGTCTGAAAAATTTACCAGCAGAGATGGAATGGCTAAAAACTCATTTTTGAAAATGCTGGCAAGTGATTATGTTTGTGGGTCAGCTTTGGAGCCATTCGAACCATGTGCTGTCTGTCAATGTTTTAACAATGGGCGATGTGGCGCCAATGAACATTTTGTCCCTCTGTCTAAAAAGGCTGCATTAGGGCCAAGGTGTTAGTTGCAAAACTGCTTCCTTTAATGCTACTCCTGGGCAATGGCCTTTTATTCACAGCCTTTAAAATGCTGGGTTGTGTGTCTGTAATATCGGCAAACAGTGGATGAGACAAGATTTTGATCCAGTGAATTTGCCTAATTTGAAATTAACTGGAATTTGTAGACGTCTCTAGTGCTGTCGCAGACTGCAAGATTGCCTGCAAAAAGTTTAGACCAATCATAGTGTATGATTTGCTCTCCTTAGCCCTCCTGTACAAAAAGAAATATCAAGTGAGAATGACTGAAGCGCAGAGGAGCTCTCTAGTCTCCACCCCTTCCTACACTGCTGCATGTCTTCCTAGCATCAGGTTATGAGCTGCTTTGCAAAGGTAAACAGTCTGGGAGGGAAATGAGAAACTGAGATTATGAATTAGTTTAAATTATTTTTAATTTTAGCCTGCCTGGAAAACACGGTTTACAACTGTCACAAGTTAAGGCTAAAACAAAATTTCCTGTTAATCAGGCAGTTGTTCTATGAACCTGATTAGACAAACTGCTCATATTTATGGAGGTAGGCCTAGTTACTGTGACCAAACCTGCATCATAAAAATAGCCCTCGACGATGGCTATAGTATTTCATGACTTTCAATGTAGGCCTTCTTTTAGCCTGCAGACTGCCGTGCTGATATTGACATTTTATAAAACGGCAACATTTAATGTCCCATTTGAACATTTTAAATTTCAGAGCAAGTGTAAATTAAAAGAGACAGCGACACAAATGTTAATAGGCTACTTGCTGTAGGCCCATATGGGCACATGTAAAGAATAACATGAAGTTCTCATGTTGTCATAAAGAAGATATCTGCTTTTCTCATTGACAAAGTCTGACAAGTTGAGAGTATAGAACCATTCGAATATTATAATCATGATTACAAAAATATCAACAGAGAAAAAACAGACAGCTCTTTTCAGACTGTAGACAGGTCAGCAAAAATGAAGAGATGTTTAAAAAGAGGGGTCTGTGACCCCAGGAGGTCAATCAAAGTTAATGCAATTTGCCAAATCTGTAAAAGGAGTGTAGTCAACAGACATGTCTTAGATATTAGTTTGATGCTAACTAATGATTACATTAGTAACTCTGACCTTAGAGGCCGCACATCAGCATTAACCTGGTTGACCTGACCGAAACAATAGCACCTTCCATGTGAAATTCTATGTCCACTGAGTCTCTGTCAGCCTATGTATAGCCTATTTTGTTGCGATTTTAGGCCGCTGTTTTCTCTGCCAACGAGATGCTACTCAAAAAATCTTCAAGGTTGGGCAGGTCTGAACGTGGCCTCTTCAACTGCTTCAACAGCTCAGGGATTCTCACAAGCACATATCGGTGTGCTCTGATGCATGTAACTGCCCGTTCTCCATTTCTGTGGGAATTGCATGAAATGCTTTGTTACTACATTTACGCATTTAGCAGATGCTTTTATCCAAAGCGATTTACATTTTCTTTGGTCAACTACCAGTTGTTCAGGGCCAGTATCCCTAGAGCAACTTAGGGTTAAGGGCCTTGCTCAGGGGTACGATGGCGACAGCTGGGATTGAACCCACAACTTTTAGGCTACTTTCATGCTAGCCAGGTCCCTCTAACACTATGTACACCACTTGTGTACAGACTGTTTTCTCCAGTTACTCCAAATTCCACTTCCACTTTCTTTCTATTTGCAGCCCTAGCATCTTCTTTCTCTCTTACCATTTAGAGTTCAATGTGTACATTTGATGTCAGTACAGTAGGTAAAGAAATCTTATTCCTTACAGTCTCTTACATGTTTCTATATGGACATGCACACACAATTGCTGCTGATGAATTTTATGTCTTAGTACCACTTCCTTCTTTTTCTATTACTCTTTACAGTTACAGTAAATGTGTGATACAGTACAGAAATCTCATCTATTTTATAATCTCTTCTCTCACACACTTGATGGTTTTGATTTCTGTTACTACTACTATTTGATTTCTGTTGATGTTAATTTGATACATGACAGAAATTACGGAAACCTCAGAATAGTTGTACCTCCATACATCCTGTTAATGAAGTATGTGTGATTGTTGTACATGTAGCTCTAATCCAATATAAAGTTACAATTATCTACCTAACTGGTTTAAATTGTTTCTTTGAATTCATTTATTATACCTTTCTGCCAGTAATTGGATGTCCACACATTGTTTTTGTTCTTGCCATTAAAACGTTCACTGCGTGCAGTTTCACTGAAGGAGATGTTGAAAAAACGTGAAAAGTTAATAGGCTATTTTGTGATATTCTTTGTAAAAGATAAACTGTGTTTAGAAATGTGCATTTATTATTTATTTAATTTTCTAAATCAACATTGTGAATAAATTATAACTGTGTCTGCCTCTATTACACATCTGTCAACTCAGGGCCCACAAATCCAGCCCACAATGTAATTCTATTTGGCCCAACAGATAATATCTAATGTCTATTGAATAATATCTAATGTCTAATGTCTACACATACCTGGGTATGTATGAAAACAGGGACATTCTTCTCCTCCATGTTAGAAAAGAATTATGTTTACACAATGCTCAAAAACAGCTAAAAACTTATCAAAAAACAAATAGCCAACCAGAGACCTCAAAACCGAGGAGGGATGGTTACATCACAATGCTAAAACTCTGTTTTCCCCATCTACATGTAGAGTTTTCAGATCCAACTTTGGTCAGAGTTTTTAAAAGTAGCTGTTTTCAGTGACTAAAACTTCTATTTATGTGTAAATGATACGGGCAAACCCACAGATAAATATGGTTTTACAGACACCCAACTACGTGTAAAAGGGGCCAAAGGCTCTTTAAATAACCCAACTAATAAAAAGGTCACAGGTGTAATCATTTAATCCACTAATCACATAGCCATTCAGTTACAAAGAGAAATTGCCCAATAAGAAAAGGCCATAATATAAAAAGACAAACAAAAGGTGAAAATCTTGTGGCAAAACACAAAAATTGTCCACAGGGTCTGACACAATAGCTTACGTTATGTAGCCTTTTTTCCCATTTTAGCTGCAGCGGTTAATAGAGTAAACTCTTCCTCTTAATTGTTACAATGTGGTGATGAGGACTTGTTTTCTTATCTGCTTCCCTTCTCAGAGTGAAGATGAGGGTGACCAAAGATCATTGCAAGTGCACGCTTCTTTCACCTCCAAGAACATCCATTGCACTTCCAGATATAGCTTTGTGCCACCCTCACCCCCATTAGTCACATGGGACCTAGTTGGCTTAATGAAATGGTCCCCATGAAACTTTATTATGAAATCTAAAAATATTCCTTCAATTTTGTCTGAATTTACTATCTTAGCATTTCCTATTTAAATGAATGGGAGAGGGTCTTCCTCACATTCTCCAGTTCTCATAATACCTCCATGGTCATAACCAAACGACTGTGAATGCCTCAAGGCATGCCCAATAATTTTCAAAGTTCATAGAAAGTATCTGCCTACCAGAGGGAGATTGGCGTGAACAAGAGAGATCACAGGAGAGTAAGCAGTGAGCACTGGGTTTTGTTCAGGAGCCTGAGCAGTCTCTTTATGTCGTATGCTTGAAAAATATTTAAATAAGGTTCTATGTTCTAAAGTTCTCTTTCGCAAGTTCTACATATTACTGACATATGTGTGATGTCTAGATGCCCCCCAAAGAACTAACTTTACACTAGCTGTGTGCCTATTGAGAGGTTCCAGACTCTTTGCACAAAGCGAAACAAAGTGAAAATGTCTGGTTTACGAGGCTATTAAAGTGCAGGTATCAAAAAGAAATGTGCAAGTCAAAATATAATTAATTCATCAATATGGCACACATAGGTGATGTGTTCGCATTTTAGAGAAGCAAATTCAATGTTTTTCTTTTTGTGAAGTAAAATACAAAATGGAATGAAACCATCAGCTCTTGCACAGCAGTAAGTCTTGAGACAAAAAGCTGTAAAACATGAGTTTAAGCTAAAAACTGTTAAGGTTAAGCTTAAAAATGGTCCATACCACTCTTACGAATGTATGCCTCACTTAGCGATGAAAGTGATAGATGATAGGGAGACAGATAAATACTTTTATTATCCTGTAGGAAGTTCTGCTATACTTAAGCTTCCACAACATGGCACACACATGACATACATATATTATAAAAATACAGAGAATAAATCCTATTATGTGTGCCTTTTAGTGCACTAAGTAGGAGGTTGCTATGGTGACCCTAGTGCAAAAGTCTCAGTGCAAGTACATTTCCAGTACAGAATCTGTTCCGGGTAAACTAAGTGTAAGTAGGCTACACATTATAAAACAAAGCAATATATATATATATATATATATATATATATATACACACACACAATATAACCAGTTAAGAGAGCAGTGCAAAAGCTTAGTCCATTCCTTGATAAATAGAAAAGAGTGAAAACCAATTCTCTAAAATTTGAAAGATACATTTAGCATTTTGTTGAGAGTCTCTATGTGTTTGTGTGTGAAGACCGATATATAGACAGTGCATGGGTCCTGAAAAAGTAAAAAAGTCAATTGTTAGACAGAGTAGAGGAATGAGATCAATAAAATAGAGGGATGGTGTGCCACAAAAGAGGTAAAAATAGAGGGATGGTGTGCCACAAAAAATTGCATTTCTTTCAAGGCCACTATTGAATCAATTTTATGAATTGGATATAATTGAATGTCAAGTATCTTTTTAACAAATCCTGGAAGGAAAATCCTGCAATTAAACATCAGTTGTCGAAGTGTTTAATACAACCCATTAAGCATGTGACAGCTTTTAAATGAAGGTTGATGCCGCTCTGAGCATTTCTCTTTCATTTTATTCTACACTGCTTGAATCATTTTTCTGTGTGTGTGTGTGTGTGTTTGTGTAGCCTTTGTGCAGGTTGGCTTTGTTGGGAATTATTGTCTGATTAATTTCTAAAAGGATGCTAAAAGCTCTCTAAATAAAAAAGGCAGACAATGCCGCAGAATTTACCTTCCAAAAGGTCATTTAAAGTATGTGGATTGATTGGTCTCTTTGAGCCCTTCACAGCTCAAATGACAGACCTGCCAACCTCTACGCATTTTGTGTAGCAACCATGCATTTTGACATTGAAATATGCAGATACATTGCTATTTAAAAGTATGCAAATCTAGTGAGTTTGCCTAATTTGAAATTAACCAGATTTTTTTAGACTGTTCCAGTGCTGTTGCAGACTGCAAGATTGCCTGATTAGACCGATCATAGTGCAGTATCCGTTGTCCTTGGCCCTCCATTACAAAAAGAAATATCACACACACGGTTTACAGCTGCAATGTGAGCTGAACGCAGGTGTATTGCGTGTTGATTGCTTCCTGGTTTTGGGGGTTTTAAGAGCAATCCTGCCCTTATCATGACCACTGCATCTCCTCCTCTCCCACACCCAGGGGTTAAAGAATAGGCCGGAACACAGCGGTACTGCGTACCGACACCTCAGATAAATTAATAAATAGATTCATTTATATCAACAACCGTGCGGTGCTGTTAAATCATGTGTACAGGTTTTATATACAGTCTATGGTGTGTAGTCAAATTTCAACCTGGCTGTCCTCCTCTTTTATTCATTAAGAGTGAGGAATTGTTGTTGTTCATCAAATCAAAACCCTGCCTTCACAAATACGTGGCTATCTCCTCATCTTCAGCTAGTCACTTTCTGACGTTATGTTTTCAGTGCTAAATCTCCAGTCAGAGTTGATGGCGGTGCTTCACGCATGCAGATAGCATTTTGCAGTTATAGCCAAAGCAAGTGGATGTTGGAATGGAGTTAAAGGTTGAAGGTGAAATAATGTCAAAACTCTGAAATGTAAACATTGCAACGAGCACAACTTAAAGCCCAACTGCCACCGCTGTGCCCTTGAGCAAGGCACTTAACCGTAATTTGCTCTAGGGGAGACTGGCCCTGAACAATTAATAGTTGACAGTTGTTCTAGCTTTCCGTCCAATTGCTGGTCAATAACAAACATCAGAAAGAGATGCCAATATTTCGGCCAGGAATATTTGACTAGGTGGCTCACATTAGGCTACTTAAGAGGGATAACCTCTTAAGCCTATTCTAGCCTATTAACTATTTTTTATGGAATGTAAGCCAGAAAGTTTTAACTAAACTGCTGTAGGCATACTTTGGCTTTTAGTGTGAGTAGCCTGATCTAGTCTTGCATAGGCTTGTTAGGTAAAGAGGTCAGAAAGTCAAGGCACAGTTGTACAAACAGAGGTGGAAAAAGTACTGAAAAATTTGAATTAAGTAAAAGTATCTTTACTTTGCTTAAATCCTACTCAAGTAAAAGTAAAAGTACCCATCTGAAAATGTACTCGAATAAAAGTAAAAAATTACTTTATTTCAAATGTACTTTGAGTAAAAGTTACTTAGTTACTTTCAATTATTTGATGTAAAAACGGATGAGTCATAAACCAAATCCAGCACAAGTATCCTATAGCCAACATAAATGAAGATGATTTATTAAGACACTAATCGCAAACTAAAATCCTGCATTCTTATTATTTCTGACTACTGACTATTGATTACTTCTGAAGCCGATTTTCAACATGAGGTGATTAATTTCCCCTACCTTCGGCCACTTGAAACGTTAGTGATCAGGATGGAAAATAATTTATATCATGAAGACAGATTGTGCTTAACAGCGTAAGGTGTTAACCCAACAACAATAAATATACCGTTCGGGTATAACAGGCAAAACATATAGGCCTATATTTGTAGCCTACTTACCGCCACATGTTTTCGTAGATTCGATGTTGAGGTTTTGTACGCGGAAAGATCGGTTCGGCACACATTTTACATTGCATGATTGTGTTGTTGCCTTTTTTGCATTTAAACGCAAATAGGTCATCGAGGTTTGGCCAAGGGTTACTATGGCTTTCCTCTCCAGAATTGAATGCATCTTCTTCTGGTCTTTCATCCTCCATGATCTCCATATCTGGCTCTGCACTAGCCATCTTGTTCCAACGCCTTTATCCAGATTGTGTTAAACAATTGAATTGCCACGCGCAAACCTGCGCATTGCAATTTCCTTTCAGTTCCAGCACATTTTTGCCCTGCATTTAATTTTTTCGATATTATCAATATTATTATATATCAATATTATTTTACTCAGTAACGTGGGAGGCTTCAAATGTAAGGAAGTAAAATATTTGGCTTAAAATGTACTCGAGGAAAAGTAAAATTACCTATTTGAAAAACTACTTAAAAAATTACAAAGTACTCATAAAAACTACTCAATTACAGTAACGTGAGTAAATGTAATTCGTTACTTTCCACCCCTGTGTACAAACTGTACAAACCTTAGTAGCCTATGGTCCTTAACATGGCAACCCGCAAGAAGATAGTTTTTAATGAGGCTGCAATGCCAACAGTAGGGGGAGCGGTCTTACATATGACTCCTTTAAAGAAGTTCAACGAAGATGTAATCTCCCCTGGGTCAGCACTAACAGCCCAGGCAGAGATAAATGGTTCCTGACGGAGGCCTATGCTCTGCCATACTGCTGGTGTCAGTCTGACTAGAAGTAGAAGTAGAAGACTTTTATTGTCACTATACAAAGTATAGTGAGATGTTGTTTGGAACAGCCCACAGATGCACAGAGAAGCAGTATAGGTACAGCAATATATCCAAATTACAAACTACTAAACAATATATACAAATGGTTGATATATACAAATAAGGCTATGATGGGTAATAAATACAAATAAGGCTATGATGGATAATAAATACAAATAAGGCTATAATGGGTAATAAATAAGGTGCAACATTTCTACACAGTCATTAACTGCACAGTCCAGAGTCTTATTGCACATTCCAGGAAAAGCTCAAGGCAGGGAAGTATTCAAGGAAGTGACTTGGTGCAGTAGTAGGAAGACACACTATGTGGACACACTCACGCACACACTCACACACGCCTTACAACCTGGGGTATTGAGGGTTGAGGGAGGGCAGGTGACGCATGGAGTTTAACAGTCTGATGGCGGTGGGGTAGAAACTGTTCTTGAGTCAGCGAGGCAAAGAACCTATGATCCTACTAACTCTGGGGTGTCGCCATTACCAAGAATTCCTCAGGTGGCCTATACTGAGTTTGATTTAGATGTATTTAGATGATGTTCTGGAATTATTCCATGAAAACTGGGACAAAAAATGTCCAATTATATGTTCCAGACATACCGGATAACCTATAGCTCTATTTGGCTAGCATAAGTTAGCATAAACTAGCAATATTCAATTCACCTCCAGGCAAGTGAATTATGCAAAGCTTGTAGTGTTTTTAAAAATCAAAAGAAATAAAAAAGGCAAGCCTAGCATTAGGCTAGCCTAGCCTAGCATCAGTTAGTTTGCTTTTATTCAGATAGTGACAGAGGCTTCTTATCATGACTTCTGATTTTTTCTAATTAATTTTATATCAAGAACATTTACTAAATAAATCAATAATATTAACTAACACGGGGACTGAAGTTTCTTGTCTCGCAATATAGATCAAAACATACTCGTTCAAAAGCTTTCTCTGGATGCACTAAACTATCAAGCTGTTTTTTTTAAAACTTGAATGATAATCAGAAGAAGCCTGATATTGTTAGAAGAGCTTTGCCCCGTTATAAATCCAGCTTGATCCACCTTTATGATCTTTGGTAGCAGACCTCCAAGACGTGTTTTTATTAATTTTAGAAGGGACATGGGCCTGTAGGATCCATGTGATCTCTGGACTTTTCCATTTTTAAGAATGAGGGTGATATTCGCCTCTCTTAATGTCTTGGGCAGTTTATTTGAAAATGCATCATTAAACATGCTGACCAAAGGGGTCCACTAATAGGCCAGAGAATTCTTTACAGCATTCAGAACAGAACCCATTAACGTTCTAGGGCGTTTCCAGTCTGCAGTATCTTTATAGTATTAATCACCTATTCTCTGGAAATGGGGGAGCTGATGACAAGCCTATCCTCTGGTGATACAGTGGGTAATCATATGGGGCAAAAAACAGACACATCAAATCATCAAAATCTCTTGTCATTAATAAGCTTATTGTTAAATATGCGATTACCTTGTGCATTACAAAGGGCTGCGATGGTTTGTGACTGCTCTGTTGTTGGTGAGATAAGCCAGATACTTTCCAGGCTTGTCCCCATGTTCATAGATCTTTTGTCTAATAAATCTAATTTTGACCTCCTCATCTTGTGTTAGAAGAATATCTAAGGTTGTTTTTATTGCATTTATTTCTGCCATAATAAAGGGAGATGGGGATGACACATAAGCCTCTACTTTAGCTTTGAGCTCAGCCATTAACTTGTTTGCTACTCTCTTTTTTGCCTTTTTTACTGGAAAAAGAAATAATCAACCCTCTCACAAACACTTTACCAGTTTCCCAAAGTAAAGCAGAGTTATCAGTGGACTGGATATTAATGGTAATAAAATACCCAAGTTCAGTAGTGAAGTGAGTTCACTACTGAATGTTCTTTCAGAATAGATGTGTTCAGTCTGCAGTATCTCACTCCTATTCAATCCTTTCAAACCACTTTAAAACCACTATAATCAGAAATCAAAAACTGCCAACAAAGCTGGACAGAGTCTTGACAAAATAGTAATTAATCCTAGTATGACAGCCATGCGGTGCAAAAAAGAAAGTGTATGCTTTATCTGCAGTATGAAGCGCTCTCAAAACATCTATATAACGAAGTTCCTCACAAAATGAACTAAGTGCTTCAGCTTGTGGTGAGAGAGGCATAGCTTTAGATGGGACCCTATCTATAATTGTATTTAATAAGCAATTAAAATCACAAAGGCAATGTCTGACTGAATAGCAGAGAAATCCAAAAACACTTTTGTTATGAAGTCAGTTGGGTGGATAGTATACATGCAATATAGAGATTGTTATACCTTGAAACATAATCAACCACTTTTGTCTTTAACACAGTACTGCACTGAAGGAAACTTGAGCAAAACTTCCCTGCTGCAGTTTGAGGTGTTCTTTGCCATTCAAATGTGTTTCTTGCCAGAGAACACTGTCAATATGGTATATTTTCAAAAAGATGAAAATGTTCTTAAAAGGGTTATGAACCCCATTCATATTCCATGTCCAAATGCATAGTTTACCACTTGTCATATTGCCTTACTTTAACCATAAGCCTACACAAAGAATAGCCTATGCTGATTCTATGAGTCAAAACATACAATAGCATAATATGCATTCACTGAGCTGAGAGAAAAACAACTGTGGTAATACAACCAAGAACTATCATACATAGAAAAGGTTCCAGAGGGATATCCCTGTTACCTAACCTGCAGGGAACTTCAAACGCCATCCACAGCAAGCTTAAAGAGCTTTCCACCAAATCCTCATCCCTCGTCCCTCTTTCAGCAACTGTGCAAGTAATGCAGCATCTTTTCCAGTCACCCTTAAAGAAGCCGGGTAAAGCAAGGCATGGGCGTCGCCGGGGGGGTAGTTAGGATGATTCCAAGGGCCTGGCACTGATAGGGGGCCCTAGAGAACATTTTAATAATATAATCAATGTTTGGGAGGCCCGAAATAATGTTCTGTCATAGGGCCCATGTTAAGTTTCTTTAGTCATAGTGTCATTGAAAACTACCACGACATTCACGAATTTCCCAAAACTGATCTCCTAACCCACCAGCTATGCTTGATTGAAACCCAAGAACTCAATGTCCACCCATTGAATGAAGCTGTTGACAAAGACTTTTATTCACAATACCAGCAAAGTACAAGAGAGGCTATTGCCCCACAGTATAAGTGCGTAGTAGAGTGAAGAAAGCACACTGCAGAAAGGCTACCATTTACCTTGAGAGTTGATCAAGTCTGTCTGACCCTTCCAAGCATCTGCCTTTTCTACTATTCGAACTACCCAGAGACCTCCCGTCTTGACTGCGTCACAGGGTTTATTTCATATTGGTGGATTTTCCCTTTGGTTTACTTATTTAAAAATAGTTGGATTCTTGCTCATTCTAGGTTTTATGTGTTTTTCCACATGGTTTATCCATTTACTCTCTTCTAATTACTTTGCCTTGTTCATAATGATTTTTCCTTGTTCATAATGGCTTTTCCCTTCAAACAGTGCTGTTTCCACAGTGGACCCTATTCACTGGACATTCTTCATGCATCATAGTATCCATTAGACCTTCCTTGCATGTCACAGTAGCTACTTAATTTATACCATTCTTTAGCAACACTTCTATCCCAGGTTAATGTTTAACATTTTCATATTCATTAGGCTCCCGTCACCTGGCAACCTGCCTGGGGCCCCTGGTCTGTACACGCACACACTCCCTCTGTTTGTGCTGCCCCCTCCTTTTTATGCTTTCCTGTTGTTGTCTGCCTGGGTCTCCTATGTCACCATTGAACCAGTCCTGCAACAATCTTCTTTTATATGTTTAGTATAAGCATTACACTTCTAAGTTTTAATACTGTATATAATGAAACACATCTTCTTACTCATAATAATCTCCACAATAGCCTTGTATCATCAAATGTCCTGCGCCCCAAATCACTTCAGCCGAGAAGTCATTGAAAAAGGAGATTTAGGGCTCTTTCTATGTAGAGACATCTTGATTGCCATCCATTACTCATAGTTTGTCTCGAAAATTGTGGAACAGTATCAATGGCCTTGATCGCTGATTCGGACTATGTTTCGGTCGAGGTCATCTGTATATATATATATATATGTATATGTAACTTGCTTTTCAAATGATGTTATCCTAGCCCCAGAGGCTAGAGCCGTTTCTCCAACTTCAAGGATTTTCTTTTCAGCCACTTCGATGCGTGTGCCGCCTGCTTGTATATGCGAGGTCTGCTTTTGAATGGCATCTAAAACTGTGTAAAAATTTTCAAATGAATGATTTTCGTGAGAAAGTCTGTTATATTATCCAAAGCCTGGATAATGTTAGTCTCCATAGGGTTGGATTAGCATCTGCTAGCTCACCTCTGATGCCAGGTTTTGCAAGGGTATTCTTCTAAAGTCTTTTCACCATCTTTTTGCCCATACTATTTGATTTTTGCAGAAAATGTGTCAAGGTTCATATTAGGGTACCTCCTTCGCAATTCGTTTATATGTCTATTGTACAAATGTATTTATGCATAAAATTATAAGAAAAGCCACTGGAGCTGCTATATAGTGCTGTTCACTCTACGACGACATCTTGTCCCCCAGGAATAAAGGAATTCAGACTGTGATGTGTGAACTGTATGTATGCGTGTTGTTATGTATGTATAACTCATTGGGGCAAACCTTTAAGACTTGCAGTTCAAAAGAGTATGAGTGGCCATTTTCATTTTCTTCAGATGTCACATGCAGCAATGTGCAGTGGTCATATTATGTACTGCTATGCGGTACATCTAGTTTATATTGGTTTACATTTGGACATGCACCTGTCCCATGTCAGGTCACTGATATATGCACGGCGTGGAGTTCATTATCCCGGTTATTCCACTGTTACCATGTCTGCGCCATGTATTTTTGCTAACAAATTTGATCAAGCAGTGGAATAACTGAAGATATTCACCATGTTTTATGAAGTGCTACAGGCAAGACAATGGCGATAAATTCATCCTAAGAAGTTATTGTGAAGTCTTTGTTATCCCATTTTATGTCTCTCTGCACATCTCTGCACATCTAACTTCACAAGCACCTGCACAGATAGCTAGAACTTCCAGAATTCCAGAGAACCGTTCCATGTTTCTTTTCTTTCATTTTGGCCAAAAATTGGTCACGTTGACTCAAACATATTTTTGATGTATTATATTAAGTCACATAACACAATGTTTAATAGCTTCCATCTAGATCTGTCTATCTATCTGTATCTATCTACAAAAAAACTCCTTGCAAATGTACAGGTTTGAGTAATCTTTTTAACCTTCCCCAACTCTATACAATATATCTGTGCCTTTTAGAATGATAGCATGGGCCCTGATTCTGTCAGACAACGTTTCCCAATGTGGACCTCTGAGTTTGATGGCAAGAGGTGTGTTGTCAGTAATCACCCAAAGTAGAAATAAAGTGTCAGCATTCACTTAAGACATATTTTTCACCACAGTGCAGAGTCAAAAAAGGTTGTATTTCAGTCGAAGGTCTTTTCAGAGAGCCAGGTGCTGAGATGGAGAGTGAGGTGCTTTGGACACACACACACGCGCACACACACCATTATTTATAAGAGGCTCTTAACTCCTCTGTCAACACTTTGACATATACAGTTTTGAATTCTGAATTCCCTTGTGTCCTTCCTGAGTTTTCAGATAGCTATAACACAAAGAAAAAATGCTGAGATGTTCTCTACTGAGAGGTATCCAGGTATGCTGTCAAATATTTCACCTTGAGAACTAAAAGGGATAAAAAAGAGAGATTGCATAGTGTATTGAGGGCCAAACTTTGAAGGACGCTGTAAAGATATCTTACAAAACTACAAGACTATATGTCTGGCTGTTGCAGTTACTATACTGTGTCTGAGTGGACCTGAGCTCCGTTAAAACTTTCTGACTGTAAATTCCAATGAAACCATTCACTGACTGAAATTCACCTTTAAATGCAGTTTAATAATTTAGAAAATGAAAGTGATCAAAAGAGCTGTCATTTTCCCCTCTGCCTCCAAGAGTTCAGTGTCATCCTTTTAAAAAATGCCATTTCATTCTCAGTACAACCCTAGTGGACAAGACTAAGGTCCTCTCCCCTCTGTTATACTCTGAAGCCAATAGTTGTGTCAATTGATTATGAAGTGATGGATAATAACTCAGAAGTCCCTTTTACATTGCGAATGTTCTGCGATTATTACCCGAATTTTGCATGGCGGCTGTACCTTTTACACTGACCAACACAGGCTCAGGTGTCAACTCAGCCCCCAAATTGACCTGCCTCGGACCCTAGTCATATTTGTGAGGCAGGTCTGGTGTAAAATGTTCAATCAGGGATGGTGAGTCAACTTATTATGAGTGCAACTCACAAGCTCTTGATTTGAATGAAAGACCCATAGGAAGTGTCAGCATTAAAGGCACACCAGGCAAATTTTTTTGGTTATTTTACCAACTTCATAGTCACTTTGATGGTTAAATGGCTCATTACGTGGCGAATGAAATTTCTCTTGGCTGCTTCTACCTATATATACCTATATAACATATTCTATGTTTTGAAGCATCAGCCCATTACACAACACAATAAGGAAATGGATCCGAGCTTTGCTCAAACCTTCATCATAATTTGACATAAAATATGTGAGAATGATTAATAACAATAACAATAATTATTAAAAAATAATTTAAAAACTGGTAGAAGGAGAAAAGAAATATGCAGTGTGCAGACGTTTCAGATGTCAAGGACAAACCCTGAGTTTGTTTTAAAAAAAAAAGTCTTTTCATGACCACCTTGGGGATGAAATGTGAAGAACACATGTAAACAGAACAGCCTCATACTTGTTTCTTTTTTAAGGAGTAAATGAAATCTATTGGTTGCAAACTACACTTGAACTGTTTTCATGGTGCCACTGCAGTACTGACATGGGATGGGAATGTATTGGTTATTTCTGACTTCTGACTAATTGTGTGCTGCAGTATAAAATGAACATACCACACAAAACATTCATACGACTCAAAACCATAATAATAATAATATTACACTTCTAGGGGACAAGCTTTTTGTTTCCTGGTGGTGCTTTCTGCACAGTTGCACCATCTGATGTCCCCTCTCTTTTACGAGCTGTTGTTCAGGTTCATCTATTATCATTCAATAAGAAAAATAGGTTGGTATCTATCTGACCAGCAAACACTAGGCTAATACTGAGTGTTTGACTGACTAATTGACAAGACTCGAGATCACACCATCATTTGTATTTCTGTTCTAATTTGTGTGAGACAACATGAAGCGGGCTTCCTAGACCTGTCCACTTGTGATTTTCAATTCATTTTCGTAGAAGCCAGCAGTCACAAGGATTCCTCTAGGAAGTCTTTTCGTCCAATCCTGAGACAGTAAAAGGTCAGAGGTCAGAGTGGCTCAACAACTTACTCTGCCGGGTTGATTTTTGGCTTGAAAGGAAAAAGCAGGCAGTGAAGACAACTGGCCGTGGACACTCAGGCTTCCCTTGGGCTACATCAGAGCAAGCCTGTAACTGAGAAAAAAAAATTGTTTTGTCGTTAAAAAATGGTCATCATGATGGTCACATTTGAAAATGCTCTGTGAATAATCAACATAAATATTTGAAAACATCACATACACGCACATGCATAAGCAATGAGTTTTGAGTTTAAGGTATCATTAAGCCACTACCATTACCTTGCATCTAAAGTCATCTGCAGTCATCTCTCTCAGAAAAGTTGTCATGTGAAAACTGAAATCATACATTTTGCCTGTCAGATACATGCTATGTGACAGCTGCAATGTCCACACAGCTTTTATGGGCAGGGAAATTTAAACTATTTGGGACTCGAGTTTGAGGGATCTGATCACATAAGTGCCTCTGTTGAGTAGAGTAAAAAATGCACTACATTTGTCTCCTGGGCCCTCTGTCAGGAACCCATTATTCCTACCCTAAAGAAAAATCTACAGCACTTTGAAGATTAATGATTTATGGGTCTTAGCTTGTGTCAGAAACAGTGCACAAGATAGGTTCACTTGCCTTTGCCTAGTCTTTCTTTGTTTCTTTTCCTTTCCTTCTTTCTTTTCCAAACACTGAGTCCTTCTTTCTCTATTCACTTTTCACTCTCTCTCTCACACACACGCACAGACACATATGCTTGGACTTTAATTGTGTTAATTATAATGAATTAATTACAGAAAAAATAGTGTTTAATCGTAATTTATTTTTGTACTTCAAACAAAGCAGAACGTTTCTCATTGCATGAGTTCCCAGTATACCTGTCATAATGAGTGAGTTAGTAATGAGTGAGCGATAGAGGTCAACTGTAAAGGCATGTCTGCAAATATCACAAAATCTGATTCTCTCTCACGCTGCGTTTGTCACTTGTTCTATCTAACTCTGCAAAGAAAAAAATTACTTTGATTCATGGTGAGATGTGATCTCATTTTAGCAGCAGACCAATCATATCTTTAGCCAGATGCCAGATAGCTCATTTAATTTTGACTTTGGCTGTGCATGTTGAAGCTCATTTGAGAGACATGTCATGCGATACCCTGACCTTCACACACACACACACACACACACACACACACACACACACACACACACACACACACACACACGCACACACACACACACACACAAACACACATACAAATACAAACATTCACCTTGTCCACCTCCCTCTGCTCTCCTCTCTTTCTCAGGGGAAGCTGGGGGGGGCTTTGGAGGCGTCTCTAGGGAATCGTGAATAAGCTGTGAAGCACATGGTCCAAGAAGAAAATATTAAATGGGGCCATGCACTGTAATTTCTAGAATATTAGCTGAGTTTCACAGAATTTGTAAGATTTCCGGTAACTGTCAGGTTAAAGCAAATACATAAATTTAATGTCTTGATTCGCCCTTCTCATTACATCACAGCTTGTTTCTGGTTTATTGTAAAATAATATACATTTTTCACATGGTGAGAAAGAGTGTTTTGTGTTATGCAAACACAAAAGTGTCAGATGTGAGTTTTACATTCATAAAGAAGTGAAATCTCCTAAATCTGCAAACTCTGCCCTTTCCCCAGGCATATATCAGGGAAAAAGAAGTGCCACTCAAACCCAGTCTGCTTTGCATGGTAAACCCCACAGAAATCACAGCACAAATTTGAGCTTCCCCATTCAAAAAAAGCCTTGCTTAATCTCTCTTTCTCTAATCTCTGTTGTGACAGTTTGGATGTAGCAAAGTGATGGCATTTGAGCAGACAGAACAAACTCCATTGTAATTACTTTCGATTCCACTTTGCCCTTCTTAAACAAGCACTCAAGTGACAAAAAGTCAACTGAACAAACACCAGGCTGGGAATGCCAGGGAACGGAAAGCTACTGCAGAAGCACTAACTTATATGTCAGAAAAAATTTCAATAACAATGTGTGTGTGTGTGTTTGTACATTCATGTTTCTGTGTGTGGGTGGCTTGGAATACATCACGGAAGTGATGGCTGGAAATTATTATATTCTTGTCAGGTGTTGCTATAGGGAGAACTCCACCTCCCAACTTCCCTATGGCTGACAGTGATTTACAGATGCTCTCCGACCCTGGCCCTCTGTGTCCCCAAAAGGTGTCGTTATGATGAATGTGTGATTTCAGGTGTGGAGAACCCAGAAGGTTTCACTGTCTTGTGTGGCCAGGGGAAAGAAAAAACAATAACTGATGTATGTTTAGTTACATGCAGGCAGCCATTTATAATGAGAATGAAAAGGCAGAGATAATCTAGCTATTACAGCTGAGTCAGTAGAACAGACACTTTATGCAAAAACACAACAGTTTACCTCGACTGACTTTAGATTTGGTACGTGTCTTGCAATGTCACGGGTGAATGCAGTGCCAAGTTTGGTGGTGTTTGGACAGAAAATACAGTTATCATAAAAGAAGCACAAGTTGCCTTCTGCCGTTCTCCCGCCTCAGTCCTCAGTTATCTGAACAGTGACCAGATCGATCCCAACCAGTAGGAAAAAAAATTGGAATGGGGAAGTGATTGAACATCGCTCTCCCATGCCTATATCTATGGCTGTGGTGCCTTTGAGCAAGGTACCTAACCCTTCACTGCTCCCCCAGCAGCAGGCTGCCCATTGCTCCGGGTAGTGTGTGCTTCACATCACTATGTGCCGTGTGTGTCACTAATTCACAATGGAATAAATGCAGAGACTATGCATTTATGTCTCCACACACTTATTCTCATTCCCTATGAGGAGCAGATTGTGCTTGTATAAATAAAATAATATTCCTAAGCAGATGCTGTTACTGTACGTCATGAGGAAAGAAAGAGTTTGTGTGTGTGTGTGTGTGTGTGCGTGCGTGCGTGTGCGTGCATGTGCGTGCGTGTGTGTGCGTGCGCGCAAGGGAAGGGTGTACTGTGTCTGTGTTAGAGTAGAGAAAGGATATAAAAAGACATGAAACTACTGATCTCTTATTCAGAAAAGAATATGGAGGGAATAACCAGTGATGGACAGGGTCAGAAAATGTCACAAATCTACCTGTCATTGCTCAGTTGACCTGGGCAACCAAGACGGTGTTGCCGGGGGTCAAATCAATGGCCATCAATGATGCAGGTAATGCCTCAGAGCAAGGATAAATATTTGACAGGTGAATAAGAAGCACAACTCTAAACACACACTATATGTTCACTGAGTACATAAAACATATGTGTAATGGGTATCTGTGTTGCTGCAAGTATGTAAGGACTTGTGAAACCTTTGAGGTCTTTCCTCTGGAAGCATTTTGCCCTTCACATACCATTAACTCATGGGCACTGGGTTTGGATGAATTGGATGAATTAATAATAATAAAAAAGCTGGGCTCTGGTATTTTTACGTACAGTACATGAAGTATTTGAATGAATTTGCAGTAAGTCAATGAATTTAGTTCATTTAGTTTGATTTGAATTCATCTGAAGTCTCAGTAAATTATGAACTAACAGAGTGAAACATGACATTTTGTCAACAACATTTACATTTATGCATTTAGCAGACGCTTTTATCCAAAGTGAATTACCATTTGTCAACTATCAATTGTTCAGGGCCTGTCTCCCCTAAGCAACTTAGGGTTAAGTGCCTTGCTCAAGGGCACAGCAGTCGCAGCTGGAATTTGAACCCACGTTAGCCAGGTTCCTTAACCACTATGCTACCACTGCCCATAACAAAGGAATTTCACACACACAAACACACACACATACACACACCCAAGACACATGAACAATTCAAGGGTTCAATCATTTATATCCAGGTAGTTCATTAGTTTGTGCTGAAAGGTAATCAGGCCCTTATGGAATGGCATTAATGTGTATGGTTAGGTCAGAGGAAAGACACACAACTAATGAAGTGGGCAGTGAAGCCTCTGAGTGGACTGTAGTGTAGACTTTTTTATGTGTGAAGGAGTTCCAGATTTCAATAAGTATTCAGTAAAATAGCTCCCATATAGATACATGGTACATACTACATGGTAATACAATCAGTAAACCTGTGGACATTTGGGAGAAACTGAAGTGTGTTTTTTGGTGTGTATTTAGAGATGTTTTTGTGTTGTGTATGTTGGATAACAGTAACAAAATTGGGTAGTTTTGATGAAGTAAAAATAAGTTAAGTAGCAGTAACCCAGTATCAGTTCACCTTTTCAGATTTTTTTTTTTTTCAGTTTTTTCAGTTCCCTTTTCAGTTTCATTACCTGGGAAACAAACTATGAAGATCGATTAAAATAAAGCATAAAATGCTTTATAACCAAATTCCTCATTACAGAGACAGGTCCAGTGTATCAGTGTACAGTGTACAGTGCTTTTCAGTGGCTGGTGTAGACAATGAGATTTTTCTTTTTTCTTTTTTTTTTTTAAGTCCCTTAAAATTGCTTAGCCATAAGTTGTACAAGTATACATAGCATAGATGGTATTTGTTTCAATGTGTGGTTGCACACACATTGACAATGCTGAGAGGCAGGGGTGTAAAAGAGATAGCAAAAGTTCAATATATTGGTCATAGACAGAAAACGTCAAAGCCATATAATTGCCAAACAATAAACAGACACTAGAACAATGACAACCCAGCTAACAATTTTTAGTTCCAAGAACGTTCCGGGAAGGTTATCTGTTTGGTAGAGTAACGTTTCATGAAAGTAGTTTTGATTCTCTAAAGAAGTGCTAGGAAACTTTTTTCTACGGAAATACATTAGTTTGGTTGAATATTTTGGTCAGCAGAAAAAAAGGCATCCATTAAGAAGGATGCAAGTAGAATACACGACATATAGACATTAGGCTATACATATAAATGTGTGTTGTCCTTTTAAAGCCAATGGCTCAGCTGGCTATGTTGTTGCGCTTACTTCGACATGCTGAAATGTTGGACTGGACATGACCGTCCAGGAACGTTCCCACACATTTTCATAATAGGAATATAAAAAAACAACGTCATGTGAAGGGCACAATGCAACCATGATGTATCATTTGAATTTTTGGTAACTAAAACGTTAGGGGAATTTTTATGAGTGCGACAACCTGCAGCTTTTGTTCTCTAAACTTACATCCAATGTTTACTTTAAAATGATCTTAAAATAACTATAGGAGAACCAAGCGTTTGTTTGTCTTTTGTCTTCTGCAGAGTACTGTGAGACTGTTACCAAATTTTACCTGATCCTCGTTATTCTCTATAGTTATTTTCTCTTCACGTCGACCCTGTGCGCAAACACTGCCAACATCTGTTATCCTACCAGTGTCCCCAAATTTGATTTTCCTCAGATGTGCAGTTCTGCCTCTGTGCATATTCACTTCATAAAATAAATTTTTAGGTTCATTTACCAGCTTTGATGATTACATGGCTCATTATGGTGTGTATGAAGGCTCTCCTGACTGTGGTTAGTACACTTCCAGGATCGACAAGGCGGTGAAAACAAAAGTGAAACTGAATGAAACCAAAATCACGTATATTACCAGCTTGTCAGTCAACGTAACTCTACCAAAATCACCGCTGGTTCATATTCCTTGGTTTGCAAACAAATTCCCATTTATTGTTTGATCCCAATGTTGTTGCAAGTTTTTTTTTTTAAAGTAAGAAAAAAAAAATCGGCGACTGTAGGGGGAGCTCCCAAGATAAAAAAAAAATCACATTCTTGCCTGGTATGCCTTTCACAGAATTTCACCCTCACTCTTCTTCACACATATTAAACGAATCCACAGCAAGCCTCCATTCCTACCACTAAAAAAGGGTTAGACCCATTATGAATATCACATTGCAGTCTGCAGAAAGATTTCTTTCAAAATGAAAGAGTATCTCTGATATGTCTTCATCCTATGATCATTCTCAATGTCACTTAGTCCCACTGGATCAGATGATGTTACCAGGGACCATGTCGGGGATGTAGGGATAACATGCGTTCTTCTGCTATCAGAGCCAAGCATGTATGATGTAAAGTATTTTATTAGAGAGGAAGGATCTTGAAGGAAAGAAATCTTTTCCAATCAACAATCGTGTGTTTTGCACAAAACCAAAATTTGTTTTCATGTCAGAGTATCTAGTTTTAATGATGGAAGTAAAATTGAGTTGAGGAAGACAAATTAGTTGAAATTAATTGTCATAATCTTTGACGTCTCTGACCTCTGGACATTTCAACCCAGGTGCTGGGCTGTTCCCAAATGTTATGTAGTTTTGTTGGATAGCTTTTATACCTGTATCTCCTATCACTGAACTATTTTTCCAGACCTAGTTGTCTGTTGGAACAAAACCTGTTTCTTATGAGATGTGCTACTGATAATAGTTAATGTTTAACTTCCACCTAGTGGTTATTTTCTAAATTTCAGATTGGTTAAAATTACTATCTCACCTAAAATTCATCCAAAGTTCCAGAAAGACAGAATGTGCATTTGGGAGACAAGGCACAGGCCTTCTGTTTCTCCCCTACAATTTGATTGAAGATAACTTGCCGATCTACATTCTAGTCTACACTTTTTCAACAGATGGTGCTAAATTATAGTGAGAATGCTGGAGGATTGGTTTTGAGACTGGTTTCCTCCCATGGGAGAAGTGCAACATTGCCTACCTCCTCTTGCATTAAATGTTTGCCAGCATGTTTAAATTTTCGCCCCTTTTTGAGAGATCCTTTTCATCAGACAATTAATTTTGGTGCCAACTCCAAATTGATTTAAAATTGATTCGGACAGTAGTTTTACTTTAGTATTAACACATAAAACATTAGTAATACACAGTATTAATGTATAAAGCATTATTAAAGTATAAAACACATCATGATGTTACTCAGAGTCACCCCAGCCTCTGCTTTTGTCAGCAGTGGTCTGGAATGTTATGCTATTTGTAATGGAGTAGTTTGTTCCCAGGCGGAACAGTGCACTTTTCAAACTGTGCTTAGGGTCCAGAAATGTAATGTAATAATAGTAATAATAAGTGCTTTTGTATGTAATGAGTGCACTATTTTGGAACAACTTCATTCATTAACAGTAGGTTTTAAATACACTCAAAATGCTTTGCCATATTCTTAAGACACTTAATGGCAACTCAAAATACTTTTTGGACACTTTAGTTGCATTGTTTAAGTCCTCAAAAATGTATGCTTAAGCACTCTAAAAACACAGCGAACAGCGAAGTTCATTATAGGACAAAATGTACTTTCCTTACGCTTAGGATACTTTAAATGTGCTGCAAGCATATTAATGTGCAGCTCTTATTCATTCAGGCTTATGGAGGTATTGTGTATTGTTTTTATTCCCACATGTGTATGAGCGAATGTGTTTTGTGTAAGTATGTGTGTTGTTATTTTTGTGAAATGTGTTTAAAAATACTACTGGGATGAATCTAATATCCCAGTTAGGCTCCCTGGACTCCCCTTTGATGCCCACGTCTTTGCTATGTGTAGAGCACTGATTTTGTTACACCAGCGGGTGTCCTAAAGGGACCAAAGGGTCTGAACTGGTCAATGAGAAGCATCATGCTGTTTGGCAATGAGGCAGAGCCTGTTAGCGTAGTGCTGGTGCTGTTAGCTGTTGGCAAGGGCTGTTTGTTTGGTAGGAGATGGGAGGGATATTGCTCTTCAGGGAAACAGAGTTCTGTGTCTGTGCCATAATGAGGAAGGGGCTTTCAACAGAGCCCTGGCTGATACTATAGCCAGTAATGAGTTGTTTAAAGACGTTCTGGATAAGATGGGACAAATAATGTAATCTAACATCTTGTCGTCTTTTTGCCTTTTGTGCTATCTTCATTTTTCTAGAATTTTTTAAAATGCTGGTCAGAATAGAAGGAAGATCTGTCTAAATTGGTTAAACAACTTCTCCACCATGGGTAATCAAAATACCAGGGCTGTCAGTTATCAACAGTGCACAATCACAGATCTGTGCATGTAGGGTGTGTATGATCATTTCTGTGTAAAGTGTGGAATTTCTGAACTTGCAGTTTTGCTTAGCAATTCTTTGTAAATCCTCTCTTTATGACAAATATTAGATGAAAAATAAAGCATTTTGAAAGCAGTCACAGAATACACACAGAAAACAGTTAGTAGTTGTCTGTAATTTTAACATCCTGTAGCCATTATTAAGTGTCTTAAGTGCTACTCCTCTGCATCTCCTAATGAGGATGCTGTTTCTCTTTCTGATATGAGCATATGATGAATTACACACACACACACACACACATGCACAGTCTGTCCTAACGACAGGCTTCTCACCTGTCACCACATGTATTTCACAAACAACACAACAAGGTCTAAAAAGCATATGGCACCAGGCATAAGGTGAGCAAAGACAGTATGTCCGAAACTTACCACATGGGACAAAAATGGGACCCACTAAGACAAATAGGCAAAAAAAAAAACCTAATGACATATGCAAATTGTACCATGTGAGAGTTTGTTTTGCTATGACAGAAGTAACTGGGGGGATGAACTTGAAATGAAAATTAAACTTTTAACCTGACTCTCAGTTAATTTTGTCATAGCAAAACAAACTTTTACATGTCACAATTTGCATATGTCTTTAGGATTGTTGCAAGTCAGAAATGGTCCCAATGGGTGTGCATTGTCGGGACCATGTTATTGGAAAAATCCGGTATTTGAAAACGGCCCTGATCTGAATGTGTATATTTGTTTTGGAATATGTATTATATTGGTGTATTGTATAAATATTATAGACCTGACAGACAGATACCTTTGCCACTGACAGTGGATGTTCCACTCAGTGTATTTAGATACAGGCTATTGTATATGCTTGCATTCTACTGGTATCAACACATCAGTCCCAAACAAAATTAGAATTTTTTTTTTACTCTCAGTTGATAACAAGGATCACTTCAGGAAAAACGTGGACAGATGGTCAATGGACATCAGTATGATAAATCGTCATTATGAGATTTGACTTGTTCTACCCTCCCATGGATTTTGCTCTGTATTGGTTGTCTTGTTTTTTTCCTAACTGGTGCCACCTTCTGGTGAGACCCTAGACTCCGGAAAAGACAACTCTGGATAATCTTGCCAAAGCAATGTCATGTCAGTTGTGCTCTAGTAACTGCTCATAAAGAAATATTTCTGGGATTATACCACAGATCTTAAAGCAAGAAAATGAATGGGTGCTAAGGACCATTATATAATGCACTGGTGTTACCTGTTCAGACATATTTCTGTTCACTCAACATTTTACATGGCCTATACTGGCCTATACTTAAATACTCAAACTGTCTGTGACTGTGTATGTGTGTGTGTGTGTGTGTGTGTGTTTGTGTACATGCAACTGAGAAAATGCTTGTCGCACTGACAGGCTTTCACTTACTGTGTTTTCCACTTACTGTGTATTTCCAAGTCAGAACTTTGCCCAGAGAGTTTCTCTGGGTTATCACATTCATATACATTTATCAGTCTCCCTCACATGCATGTGTGTGTTTGTGTGTGTGTGAGTGTGTGTGTTGCCGCATACTGTGTCTGGGTTTTTGGTATGTAGTCTAGTGTGAGTATGTGTGTGAGAGAGAATGTGAGAGTATAGAGTAGTAAGAGTATGCGTGTGTGTGTGTGTGTGTTTGTGTACATGCATATATCTGAAAATAAGACAACTTGCCTGTGTGTGTGTGTGTGTGTGTGTGTGGTTGCCTGTCCAATCTAAATGTGAGTGCATTCTTTCTCACATTTTTTCTATGCTAGCCCTCTCTCAGCTGTTCCCAAGTACAGTGTGCAGCCATTTCTATTTGTATGGATGGTATTTGGGCAGGAGGGGCTGTTTTAACATTCATAGAGGGCCAAGGCAGGCTGTGACACTTTTTAATATCCAAGCCTGGGAGTTTGAAGGAATGTGAAAATAGTGAGCCGGGGCTAAGAATTCATTATCCAACGCTGGCACACAGCCCTGTCACTGCATGTATGCGCCCACCACACACACACACACACACACACACACAGAGAGAGAGAGAGCTGAAAATGGGAGATTGGTTAAATGTGAATTTTATTCCCAAACAAATTCACACTGTTGCTTTCCTGGAAGCCTTTTGAAGCAGACCATGCCCAGAGGTGAGGAACTGATTCCATAAAGTAGGGAAAGGAATAATTTTAAAAAGTGTATTTTCTTTTATACTTTGCAATCACTCTCACTTTGCAGATGGGATGAGGGCAAAGTGTTAGATGAGAAGAGGGTTATATACAGTATACGCACATTCACACATGTACATGTACATGCACAGAAAACACACACTCACAGTCACACTGTCTCACACACATAGTCGTGTGTGTGTGTGTCCACTACACCCCTAACAGCAGAACCACACTTTTACTTTTACTACTACTTTCTTTCTTCATATTCTGTTTGGTGATGGTTCTGTTTAAATATATATTTACTCAAACGATGTAAAAAAAATATATATATATATATATATACTGTTTGAGTTGCAGACACCACAAAAACTGAATGACACTTAATGACAACAGTCATAAACATGAATGAAGTGTCATTATTGTTCATGATGTGTCATGTCATGTTTATAACAGGCTCACGTCACTCTTATGTAGACACCTTCAAATAAAGTGTTACCCAAAATCTAAATAGTACATTTTTGATTAAAAGGCATAATTATAGATTAAGCATGTTGGTATTGATAATGATAACATTCATCTTTCATTACTGTATTTCACAGCCCTGTGTCTGTTAAAATGTCTTCAACATAGGCCCTTTAAAAGGGAAACCGGTACCTGGTAGCCCGGACTGAGTAACAACCAGGGCCACCCAATCTGGAAAAGACTGCAGGCAGGGATCAAACCCGGGTCCTTACCAGGACATGCCCATTGCTCACAGCAGGTGTAGGTGATATGGAAAACACAAGGTGGAAAATGCAAGGCGGGCCACGGCCAAGATTATTTCACAGCCAATGAATTGCTATACAGCACTAGACACAAATACACACTGGTGAGTTATAAACACGACGTAGCGACGGGGGGAGCTCTGTGAGTCCAAACCGAGAAAACAGCGAAGGAAGGAACAACCAATCCTGCATAGGGGGGCTTTACAACAGCTGAGGGTGGCATTACAATGGCTTCTAAAAAAAGGTGACTGCAAAAAACAGTCAGACATGCTACTTATGGACAAACTGTACTTGTATTTGTAAAGAGTTGCAAATTCTGTAACAGTCTACCACTTACATTAAAGGAGTATCCTACATTGTAACAGACTACGGGACCCAAAAGCAGATCGATGCAAAAAAAATTTACAACAGGTCAGGGTTACAACATTATTTACAAAAATCCAAAGAATAATCAAAAAAAGCTCTAGAAGTGGCACGGACTCAAAAACGGACTTTAGGTCCATGTAGTTCGGGGTAGAACAGATAATCCGGGTTGAACAAACAGACCTCAGGAAATCTGGGTGGAAGAAGTTAGACTTGACAGAGGGGACCATGCAAATGCACTCTCTACCCAGTCGAATGGGGGTTAGTTTGATTAGCCAGGTAGTCCTAGGTGAAAATAGGTGAGTCTATGACAAAAATCTAATCGGTTCACAATGATGTCGAGGCAGTTCAAAAAAGCAAACAAATTTATTTACAACAAGGAACAAAGCTCAGAAGATCAAAAATCCAAAGAATAATCCAACAAAAAAGGTCTAAGAAGTCTTGGAGGGAAAAACACACAAAAGATCAAGTCCATGAAAATAAAACAAGGCACAGATAGGCAGTTGCAAAAAAAACAGAAATCCAATAGCAAGTAGACAGAGTTCAAAACACAAGTAATCCACGGGTAAGCAAAAAACACTGGCACAGGCAAGAACACGAGAATCAAACATCAGAACGACAACTCACAACAGGGAACACGGTCAGGCAATCAGACAAGGTGCAATGGAAGGACTGGTGAA
This sequence comes from Tenualosa thibaudeaui, assembly GCA_027481765.1. Taxonomy (NCBI): domain Eukaryota; kingdom Metazoa; phylum Chordata; class Actinopteri; order Clupeiformes; family Clupeidae; genus Tenualosa; species Tenualosa thibaudeaui. The sequence goes on from JAIFZK010000002.1 coordinate 8,249,963, forward strand.
TATATGGGGGAGGGAGCAATGTAACAAACAAGGGACAGGTGAAACTCATTACAGAAATCAAGGACATGAGGGCCGGTGCAGAGCAGGGGAGGAGAAAGGGGCAGGACAGACAGCAAAACAGAAGCACATGGACAGACAGCAAAACAGAAGCACATGGACAAGGTAAACAATACACGGAGAATGCAAAACTCAGACAGTCCAGTAGGTGGCCGGAATTGTCAAGAGCAGGATCATGACAGACATACTACCAGTTTAAAGTCCATGTTGAACTATGGCTGATGGTAAACCAGAATTCATCCATAATTTTTAATATGCCATATATCTCATGAAATTCTTTAAGTGTGTTTAATTATTATTGTTCTTTATGCAGAGTTTTATTGTTGTCCTAGTTTGTATTATGTTGTGTATTTGTGGTATTGTCATTTGTTTGGTCTTGCCTTTGGTAAATGAACATTAGCATTCTAATGTTCATTAAGATGCAATGTCTCTATCAAATAAACCAATACAATAATGTAAAATATAAACCATGTATTATATTAAAATAACATTTTGTATTAGAAGTGCAAATGAACAGCCTCCATTTAACATCAGTGAAGAACTTGGTTTCACCAATATGTTTTGAAATCTGGCAACCCTCTTCTCTGTGTGTACCCGGATTACATGTAATGTTAATTATTCCTGTTTGGATTAATGATGCACTTCCAATATTGAGATAGCAACATCTTAAGTAAACTGTTTGTGTGCTTGTGTACTGATTGTATACTTAGAGCATATGGATGGCTGCCATGTTTTTTTTTTCTGGTTTATTCTGGCTGCAGCTGCATGAGTGGTGGTGTACATACTAACAGCAGCACAGGGGAAACAGGTACACTGAGTGTGTCAGGGGGAATCCAGAGGGAGCCACAGAAACAGGCTGTAGAGTATCACATGAATGGCTACAAATTAAATCACCTTCTCTCTGTGTGTGTGTGTGTGTGTGTGTGTGTGTGTATTGGTGCGTGGCTGTATGCCTTTTGCCTTTCTGTGTGGGTGTGGGTGTGTGTGTCACTATGCCCGTATGTGTGTCTTGTGACAGAGAAAAACAATTAATAGTCGAGGTAAAAGGTTTCTTGACAAATTATGGGACAAACTTAGTTTCTGCAGTAGTGCACAGAGATTCTATAAAAATAGAAGTCTTTTCTACTTCAAGCAGACAGCCTGGGAGCTGCATGGAACGTGTGCGTTGACTAATCTGTTAGCATGCAACTCCTAAGGTCTGTCTGACGTTTACATTGTGTCGTCTCGGTATATCTGAGATGTTGACTATGTTTGACTAAAGTTCCACAACATTTGTTGACAGCAACATTTTTAGTCAAATGTCAACTTAACTGTTGACATCTTGACAACTTAACATAACAGTCTTTCAAGTAATGAGTGACGTAAATCTACATCTTCTTAGTGTTTGCCCTAACACAATTCCCTTCTTACCTGCTGTCATTCATGGGTTGATAGGCAGTAAAGCAAAGAAACATGCTCTATTGTGTATATTATACTGCCTGAGGAAGTGATAGCTTCACTGACGATAACAATGTCAGTCACACTTCTCTGAAGTCACAGAGCTTCTCTGTGTGTCAATGATTTTCACTTTGGCACACACCTGCTCATTTTCTGACAGTTTGATGGAATGCAATTGACAGCCACACTAGTCCTGTACAATTTGATCTGCTAGCACTGGTATGACAACTGTGATGCCCATCAGAATCCACTGTCCGGACAGCTGCCAACTAACCCTTGCCAAGCGACTGTGTTTTGTCAGAGTTAGTGGCACAGGCACGCAGACAATGAAAGGCCAAACTGCCTCGTCTGACAATGCTCTCCTGTACAACCCCTGGCACTCTGCTGGACTCCTTTCCTTAATCACTAGAGGATTGAGCGTCCATGCCCGCTTAGTGCCAAGGGCACAAGTGGTGCCGGAGTAATAGGGCAGAGCCAAAGCCGAACCACTAGAGACTTGCATCTCTGAGTGATCATTCTGTCAAAACTTCTGATTGCAACACCATAGACAGCGCATGTCAGTTAGAGCAGACAGCAAACACTCGACTTTAATGATGGTCAGACCCAGCCTTGTTTGGAGTGGCAGTCAAAGCAAAAACTCAGACTTAGTGATGGCACTCACATCTCTGGATAGAGAGAGAGCACAAAGGGGAAAGAGGAAGAATCTGAGACACTGATTCCTTACTTTTCCCTGGAGTCCATTGTTTTTCCCCATTTCCCATGCCCCTTTTTATTAATTCATTTCTTTTTTCATATGTCAAACCTCTGACAAGTTCTCCACATTTAAGGTTCCCAGTCCCAGCATTCATGTTTAGGTGATATTTCCTTAATTTCCTCGAAAAATAAAGTTTCTAGCTATCTATAGTCAAGGCAGAAAGTGTTTTTTTTCCAGAAAATGCACCATTTCTCCCAAAATAATATTGCAATTACAAATGTTTTTATATAAGCGTGTTTGTTTCCTTTATGTGTGTTGGAACAACACAAAAAAGCCAAATTTCATGTAATTTTTCACAGGACTCAAAAATGTGCTGGCAAAAAGCAAAAAGCTCTGCCTTAGTCTTATTTGTACACAATACGTTCTCCCAGCAGCATGGCCTTTGTCAGGCCTTTTCAGGTCTTTTATGTAAAGCACACCATTCTGCTTTTCTGTAGAAAATGAAAGGAGGTCTACAAAGAAAAATTAATGGAGGTACAAAGATGTTTTGGGGTTGTTTTGCTGACTCTGGCAATGGATGCTTTGACTGTGTGCATGGCATCATGAAATCTGAAGATTACAAAAAGATTAGGGGAAAAGATCTATGCTGTGCTGTAAACGCTGTCAGTAAAACATTGTTAGTCAAAGGCATCAGTTTTTCTTTCTCTTTCTCCCCTAATGTTGACTACACCAGCAGTAACAGTTGCAATGTGCAGTTTCTATCATTTAAATAGACCATAAAGTCAATGACAACACATCGACATTAATCCTCAGCAATGATCGCAAAATCTGTATGGCATAGTTTTAAAAACAGGTGACTTTAGAGCAACTGCATATCTCTCACCAGTATTGCTTCATGTATGTCTAAATGCAGAAGTGTGCAATGTAAATGTCACATTGTATTGTTAAGAGAGTTGTTAAGTAATCCCAGCCTTTGTCAAGTGCACTTAAGTTCAAATGGCTCATCCTAATAAACTATTTATGAGATGTGGAAATATTTCATGCTGTGCTCTCACATACACTTTTGATATACAGTATAGAGACAGTGCTGACACCCCTGAGGAAAACAGAAAACACAAAATTGACCCCAATTTATACTGAAATCAGAATGATAACATTTTCTCATTCAAACCAGACAATCATCTGAAAGAACTGATCCATCCATGCCAAAATGCTGTGACCTCTCATGGAATAGCTTCCCTGTCAAGTAAACTTGTCTTGGCTAGTATTGCTGACTGTGTTGTCTCTAGGTAAGATCCGTTCCTCTGCGGTTCTGTGTCAGTCAAAAAGAAAGGTAGACCGCCGTAAAATAGAAGTAAAATGCCTCCTCCAACACAATTGCTGCAGTATGATATAGTCTTGCAAATGGGAGAAGAACTAAAAAACTACGAACCAAAATGAGACATTTACACTCATGAACATGTACTCTTGTCGCATTCAAGATGCAGCCAATGCAGCTAAATTTTACAATTTAGTATTGAAAAAAAAGTAAGTATTGTTCTCAAGGCGCTTTACAGCAAGGAAATGGAACACATAATGTTCCCGTCACACATAATGGGGCTGCACATTTCACCCAGAGCCTAAATCACTGACTGAAGAAGGAAGATGATGTTGAAACATGATTATTTCTTATGATCATGCCTGATCTCCAGAGCACATGGTTGTGAAAATGCATTGTATTGTAAACTCTGAAGAGTGGAATGGACTGTATTACATTAAATTCATTCTGTTGTCATGGCCAATTAAACTTGTCCTTTAAAATCTATTGGTTTTCACTGTAAGATTGTTAAACAATGTATAGCTTTTTAAACCTGACAAATCAGACAAAAAAGGTCTTTGGAATCACAACTTCATTGTGTGGATGCAAGTCCCATTAAAGAAGAAAACCTAAATGAAGCACCCAAAGCTAGCCTGGCCATGCCTTTTCATGCACTTCCTCGCGAATGTCATCGCATACCGATGCACAAAGCTCTCATCCTCCCCAGATCAAAAAAATATTCAGGGCCGATTCCTTTTGTCAGTCTCTACCAGCTCATACAAAATGCATTATGGTTTGGGATTTCTCCTTTTCTGTTAACCTCTCTCTGCTTTTGGCAAACCAAACATTCTCGAAAACCCATCATGTTTAAAACATCAGCCTCAAACACACAGGCAGGTGGAGAGAGAGATAGAGCAGCCGACTGTATGCAATTTCACCTTCCTCACCATCACATACCCTCAGAAAAGCAGTACTGTTAATTTCTCCCATATAATATTTCTGCTTCAATGTCATGCACTCATTAATAACAGCAGAAGAAAACTCCAGTCACTATGTCATTGTGAACAGTATATCAGGAGTCAGCAACCCCTGGCACGCATGCCACTGTTGACATGCAGAGGGATTATCACTAGCAATTGTGCGCAGTTCTTGTATTTCTACATTAGAAAAAGTTTGACCGTCTCATCTGCTGTTGAACAGCCATTGGCTGTTGTAGGGTGAATCTTCTGTAGCGTAACAGACGGTAATGCACCCTACGGGCTGAGACGAAAGCCAGCACAGCAGTTCTGCCAAAGATCATTTGATTATTGTTTGATTATTTTGCGCAGCAGTGATGGCAAAAAGTGATCAGTGATTATGGCATTCAGGCAGACCTCTCTTGGATATAATGTGTACAAGTGCTCTGAGCTTGTTGTATTTGTCCAATATCTGCCGTAATTTTGAGACAGAGCATGAAGTGACAAGTCAATCAAATGCACAAATGTTCAGAATTCAAGGCTCTGAACCGGTTCACAGAGTAAAAACAAACGAAATGATTGACATTTTGCTAGGAACTTTTATTAAATGTAGGCTACATGAACAGAACTGCCACTGCATGTCAAAAAACATTGTTTTTGTCCTTTCAGTAAATTTTCTGCTTTTCTGCAATAATTTGTAGGATCACCATAGGCCTCCTTAAGGGCAAGGTACCCAATTACTGACTGTTAGACATGAGAGAAGCACGATTAAAACGCAGTAAGAATACAGTTTGTTTTACAGTTTGTGGCTATAGCAAAAATCCACATAACCCGCTATTTTTTCATGTATGAAATGTAGAATTGGAGTGATGGAATGATTCATTTATTTTTTAATTTCAAAAAATGACATCAACTCGTTCCTAAAGTGATTATTTGCATCCAGCCAGAAGAAATTCATCATATTTTCATGTTGGAAATGTGGCACCATAGACTAATTATGCATAGTAAAAAAAAAAAAAAAACGGTCAGTTGACTGGCATGCAAAAGAACAAAACCATTTCTTATTGGCAAAAACTTCTTTGTCAATGGCCGTGACAGCGATCAACGGGTCAACAGCGTGTTTTTGTTGTACATGTGAGCTAGTGTGCACAACATGGCAGTCTACGCCATTAGTGTGTATATGTGTGAATGTCTCAAAGGCATTGAGTTTTATACATACAGGAAAGTACTAAATAAATGCAATCCTTGTAGCATCTGCTATTTAGCAACCAGTTCCTTTACTGTCCCTGTCACAAGCAAAGGTGACAGCTGTTTGTTGGAGAGAGAGTGGTAGGTGGGACAGAAATTGGCAGTGACATTTCTGAGGGCCTGCCAGCTCCTTACCCTTTTAACGAGGCTCATTAATGCGCCTGCAAATCTGCCCCAACGGCATTTGCTTAGAATAATGAGATAAAGGAGCTGGAAGACTCTCATGATGGTTTAAGTAATCCTCCTGCAGTGAGGTGAACAGGTGAAGACTAAGGTGTACGTACACATGTCTCTTGAAGGGAGGTATGTGTGTGTGTGTTTTTGTAGATTTGGGTGTGTGTATGCGTGAGTACAAGTGTGTGTGTGTGTGTCTTTGTGGTGCATCTACATTATACTGTATGTGTTTATGAGTATCTGACAATGTTTGAAGATGCAGGCACGTGTGTGTGTGTGTATGTTTGTATGTGTGTATCAGACTGTGTTTGCGTGTGTGTGTGTATGTATGTATGCATATGGGTGTTTGTATTAGACTGTGTCTGTGTGTGCGTTTGTGTGTATGTGTGTGTGTATCACACTGTGTGTTTGTGTTTGTGTGCGTGTGTGTGTGTGTTTGGGTGTATGTATCAGACTATGTTTGTGTGTGCGTTATTGGCTATAGTAATGTGTTTTTGGATAGTATGTTTTTTGTGTGTTTGAGAGAGAGAGAGAATGTCCATGTGCAAGTGTGTGTCTCATTGCATTGTATTTCATGGTTTGTGTGTGTGTGTGTGTATGTGTATGTGTATGTGTATGTGTATCAGACTGTGTGTTTGTGTGTGTGTGTGTGTGTGTGTGTGTGTGTGTGTTTGGTTGTATGTATGAGCTACACAGGGCAGTCCCTCATCTGTCCTCTCCCCACACACTGCACTGGAGCAGTGTAAATGAGTATGCTAATACTGCCTGACATTTAGCTCTGTGGTTGCCAGGAGCAAGCGCAGAGTTCAGCATCAGCACCAGTCTTATCAGGTCGCTAGGGAGATGGACAGAGATGGAGGGAACAACACAGCTAAGCTGGGAAGAGAGGAATGGTGAAGGTAAACAACCTCCTCCTGACGCTATTCCACTTTCTCGCTCTCTCTCTCTCTCTCTATGTCTCTCCCAACCTAATGATGCTAATATTAAGCCATGAGTTATACTCTGGTGTACTTGCGTCAGAACAATAAAATAAACAATGAGAGCGGAGAAGAGGCAGAGATTTACAACAACAGTGGAGGAGAAAAGAAAAAGATAAGAGGGATGGGTAGTTTGAAAGATGACAGAGGGCAGTACAAGAGAGAGAGTGAAAGAGAAAGAGAGATAGTGAGAGAGAGACTTTGTTGAATTAGGAGATGATGTGTATGGCTACAGAGCTTGGGCAGGGGTTGTGCCCTCGTTTACCTGAGACAGAGCCATTAAAAATGGTTGCATTAGAACAATGTCTAGCTGTGATGTCATATATGCAAAATCAACTTCAGTTCAATTGTGGTTGCTAAAGAGGGTGCCGTTTAGCCAAAGCAGACCATTTTAATCCCCAGCCTAAATATAAAGTGGTAACAGGGCTTGTAAAATTGCATTTGAGCTTATTTTTATTGAATTAATTTTATTTATACATCAAAGAAGAAGTTATATTACTTCATTCATTCATTCGATGCCGCCTTTAACACTGTCACACAGAACACTTTTTAGAATCAATGAATGAGACAGTGATTCTGCGATGCTCAATATCACTAAATGTACATCTCTGTGTGTGTGTGTGTGTGTGTGTGTGTGTATGTGTGTGTGTGTGTGTGTGTGTGTGTGTGTGTGTGTGTGCATGTTTGGTTCCATGAAAGCTGTGATTAAAAACCCATATTGGGTGAAGGAGAGAATTAGGTTTGTGAGACTATGAGACACCTTTCATATCCCCATTATAAGCTAAAATTAATATATTCAATATATCCACCAACACAATACAAACACAATAATAATTAATCTCAGACTTCATTAGGAGAATTTCCTGCCTGTTCAGACTACAAAAATAACATGCTAATCTATGGCCTGACTCACTTTGCAGAATAAGAGGCTCTGGATTTGAATGCACCTGCAAAAGATTACCATTGTATGTAAATCAATGCACTGCACTGCACTGCACAATGACTTTTTTACGGGCTATATGTCATTTTCATTTGAGTGTGGAGTATGTCATTTTGGCATTATGTTACATTATTCACACTTCATGATAGAGTATACTATGCAATATATTTTTCTGTAGAAGGCGTTTTTCTATCAGGATAGAATAGTGGAAATCATGTGGATTTGTCATCTGGAGCCCTCCCTTCATCTTTCTCCCTCCTCTTCTCTCTCCTTTTGTTTCTGCCCTCACCCTCTCTGATATGTGTATTGGTCCATCAAGAGTAACTCTGTGTTTAACTTTGCTTTTGTCTCATGATATAAACATTTTAGTCAGAAAATCAAACATAACAGTCTTACATCTCATTCACGTTGCAATCAGTGCATTCGCAGTGCGTCTGTGGTTCATACACGGTTTTTGTTTTTGTTTAGAATGCATGTAAACAGATTAGACAGTGCACACCACGCCGCATATTCACTGTCCTCTAGAACAGGGGTTCTCAAACTTTACTCGTCTGGGGACCCCTCATGGAGCAGAAATTTGACTACTGAAGTCTTATTCTAAAAACATATTTTACAGTTTTAAAGAGGAATGTTACTGCATTTGGAAAAACTTGACAGTGCAGGAGTAGTTCTAAAAAGGATTTTTTTGGTCAAATAGGCCTACTATGTTTCACATAACTAATAATAACTACAATTAATTTTGCTTGCAGTTAACATTAATGCTTAAGGAAAGTTTTTTGACAGATTGATGTTTATGATGATGTACTGTATCATGTAGGCTAATTGTCACAATTGTCATGCTGGTGGGAGTAATGACCACAATGCGACTAGGCATCTATTCTGATCTCTCGTATGTTCTTGTTTATACTTAGTAGCAAATTTTTTCACAGACCCCCTGGCAACATGTTGCGGACCCCTGGGGGTCCCTGGACCCCAGTTTGAGAACCAATGCTCTAGAAATGGAAGAGAGTTCAATTTTTTTACGTGTGCCTTGCGCAGTTTAACACAGTCCCCACAGAGCTTGGGCAGCCGGGTTGAGCAGGAGATCATTTCTGTTTTGAATACAACAGCACACACATTCGCCATGAATGCACAGCAATGGTTATGGACTGCAAACGCGCTGATTGCTGTGTTAATGAGGCCTTAGTCAATAACATTGTGGAGGACCCTGTTCCCAGGGCTTATACTAGTGGGACCATGCCCTGATAAGGTGAGTTGTCACAACAACAACAAAAACAACAAAAACAAATTGCATTTATATTGTGATTCATTATGACACCCTAAAGCACTTTACAGTGAAAAGAGGATCCATCCCCTAGTGCCTACGGGCGTTTCTCCCATCTCTGAGTGTTTCCTTAATGAGTGGAGATAACAGACCTCTGATGTATAACTACTGAAATTGCCTGCCTGCAGAGGACCAAGGGTATCTGGGTTGATGTAAAAAGATGTGCTCCAGGCTTGGTCCTGTCTTCTGACTATAGAATTGCGTCAATTTAAGGCCTTCACACATTGTCCATGTTGCTTCAAAACTTGGGATTAGTTTAACTCTGCCTCATGATGTTTTATCTTGCCAACAATTCCACTGTAATCACTGTAAGCTGCTGAACAATTCACATTATCTCAATAACTGTTTTTCTTTTTCTTTGCCTTTTCTTTGATAGGACTTAATGAGCAGGGGTTTCTGCAGTTTGAGCCAAATGTTTTGGTCATTGACAGAGTTTGTATTTCTGCTTCAGTTCTTGACGTACCTATTCATATTGATCCTAGTAAACTATTGTGCAACGTGCAAGCTGAACAGCCACTTGCATTTGAAACTAAATATTTAAACATAAACCAAGACTAGAGTAGAGTCATGGCCAGATTTTTTTGTCAGTGTAATTGCAAAAACCTTTGGCCATGACTGGTTTTAGTGAACTGTATGCCTGAAAGTAAACCCACACAGTTATGTTATGGGATATGTTTCCCTGTCTCCTCAGTCATAATTTAGTTTTTCAGACAACAGGGAGGCTTTGCTGACATCTCAGAAAAGCAAAGTGCATTTTCCCCCACAAGCAAGTTTTGAGCTTCCTCTAGGAAACATGAACAAAAGGAAGGAGCCCATGAGCTTATTTCTGCCTCAGCTTTGAGTCTATGTTAACCAAGACAGACACTGGCAAAATGCAAAGCATACCTGCCAACATCTGTGTAGCAGAATCCAGGAGATTTTTTTTTGTGTGTATGTGTGTGTTTGTGTGTATGTGTGTTGCCCATCTTTCCCTGGGGAGCAGGGAAAGATGGGCAAACATATTAATTTGATTGAAGTTTGGGCTTTGTAATGACAAAATGTGGGAGGGTGGGAGAGGAGTCTGAAAGACGGGAGAAAAAACATAGAGACCTCCAAGACCTCCTCCAAGGCAATATTGGGTCACTGACCCAAAACAAATCTTAGACGGTGTTCTGGATCATCACCAAAATGTAATCATCTGTTCTTTGACCTAATACCCGAGTTATCTTGCACACAGACAGACAGACATACAGACAAATGCCTGTGAAAACATAACCTCCTTGGGGGAGGTAATTATGCTAACTAAAGCACGACCTTGCAAAAACAGATGAGCCAGCCCAACACTCCTAGATATCTCTAAATGTATGTTAGATAGACCTGTCGCTCAGAATCAGTAAGATAAAAAACAGATACATCAAATTTATTATATTCTTTACTTGGCTTCAAACAACTTCTTTCAAGTTGATGTTAAAAGTTCTGTCAGTTATTCTGGATGGCATCACGTCTGTTTATATTTATATGGATATTAACCACTTGCCAACAAAACACCAGAGCGCAAACTCAACCCAAACAACTCCTCAGAAAGGTGAGCTATTCGAGAAGAGAGAATATTGGCCGAATCTGAGGTTTAGAGATTATTTAGATTGCTGATTATACTTTTGAATTATGAGGAAAAAAAATCAAAAAAAGTTTCACTGTTTGCATTATTCAGGTCTGTTTGTGTTGCCTTCTATGTTCTGAATGTAATCCAGGGTTAGAGGGCTTCATGTAAGTTTCTGCACCATAGAGCTCTATAAGAACTCTTACCCCACTGTATGCGGCTAAGTGGAGTCCAGTAGCATTCAGCCTTGGTTCTAGTGGACAAAGAGCTACTATACTCACATTTTCTTCAGTAGGGTTGAGATCTCTCCCTCTCTCTCCACCCACCTCCCAGCCACATACACACACGCACACACACACACTCCACCTGTCCCTCCCTCTCACTCTCTCTCTCTCACACACACACTCACACACACAAACACACACAGGCAAACCCACTGTGTCTGTCTCCCCCCACTCTCTCTCTTTTCCTGTCTCTCTCTCTCTCTCTCTCTCTCACACACACACACATACATACACACCTACACACGCTTTGTCAGGCGTCTGTGCTTTTTATCATTTTCACCCTCAGCTCTGGCCTCTCATCCGTCCCGCATCTGCCTAATAAAACACACCTGCATTGTAATATTCACCACCTCTGTTCTCTGCCTTCATCTCCCAGAGGCCTCCTGTCTCCACCTCACCCTCTACACATAACCAGAGGTCACACCGACGAGACACAGTAAATGAGCAGAAAATGGAAAACAAGTCAAGGAGAGAGAGAGCTCTTAAAATTCACACCCTGCCCCTATGATATGATGTGATCAACCCCACAACTAATAATAAAAGACTGAGACAGTGTGTGCAGTCAGATTCGATTTTGAGGAATTATTTGTATTGTCTTCACAAGGAAGACGTGGAAGAAGTTCCACGTGAAATACAAATTACCTTTTGGTTGACCTTGCTACCATAGGTGAAAACTCTTACAGTGCGCACTGTAGGTAGACAAAATTGAAAATCAGGCCCTTAGCAAACTGACATACCAAGGCAAGTAAAATTTGTTAGGCAAGTAAAGGCAAGTAAATTTTTTTAAACTGATGACAGCCTATTGAAATTAGTCTAACATTCTACATTTACATATTTAGCAGACACTTTTATCCAAAGCGATTTACATTTTGTCAAATATTATTTTTTCAGGGCCAGGCTCCCCTCATGCAAATTTAGGTTAAGTGCCCGGCAGCTGGGATTTGAACTCACAACATTTTAGACTACTAGCATGGTCCAGGTTCTTTAACCATCGTGCTACCACTGCCCACAGTGACTCATTAGTGAATAGCATAGGATATTTGCTAGTGTTGCTCAGTGTTGTACTACATTAGACTGCTCCTTGAAGACTATTCTGCAACTAGAAATTCTAGTGACCAATCAGCGAACAGAGACTGAAGTCATAAACAGGTTTAAAGTTCAAACAAAGTCCACACATTGTGAAGTAAACAAACTGAAAAGTCTGGTCCAACAGGCTGAAAGACATTTAGTTATGCCTCCAGAGATGATCCTTCAAAATCCTTAAATTTCGCACTCTTGCAGTATCTTTGGAGATGTTCTCTGTGGAAGAACAACAGGTACAACAGGTTCTCATGTCCCATATCCCTCCATAGGGAGATATACTATTCAGTTCAAGTGACAGTCAACTTGTGTTTTTCATAACACTGCAGCTAATGCTCCTGTTTACTTGTCTGCTCCCTGGACTAAAGATGAGTGAGTATGAATGAGAATTCCAATAGGGAGGGAGCACAGCCTGTTTAGGTCTGATGTTTGCCAACAGGGACCTCCTAGTTGGTGTTTGATGCATGACATCCCCCGCCGTGCATGAGAGCCAGTCATTATCAATACCCATAATGCATCACAGATGTGTGAGTGGTTAATGTGCATTGCAACAATGGGTTTGGGGGTGGCAAACAGATGGCTGCTTCCTCTCCTGGTGTGTGAGGTATCAGGGATTTGTCAGCAATAGGAGGATTGTGAGGAGGAGCTGGTTCACTACAGAACTTAACCACTTGTCAAGCCAGTTGAATGAAAGAGAGCCTTCACCGTATGATCACCAGAGCACATTCACAGAACAGACAGCTCTAGCATCATAAGGTCATACTCTCTCTCCCTCTCTCTCTCCTATTGGTCCCTATTTAAGCATTTAAATGCCTGATGTTCAGTGCATATGTTGAAAAAGGTTGTATTGAAGGGCCATAGTTAACAAGGGCTGCATTGAAATTTCTTAATTAATCTTGGTTGTCCTTGGGTCGAAACATCCAATAAACATCTAAAGATAGAGTTAACGCCTTATTCCATTCTAATGAAAAGTCATTACTGTTTTAACCATGGCATGTTGCTGTCACATTGATGACCTCTTTATCTCTGCAGACAACATCCACCAATGTGAAACACTGGGCATACATAAACCTAGAGAAAGCAATGGGCATAAAGAAGGTTCCTAATAAAAAATGAGCACAAAAATGACTGACCAAAAGTGCATTATGCTGGAGTTGTGGACATTACATCAAGTCAACTCAAAGCATTCTGAAATTGTGTTGTAATGTTCTTCAGCAGCAATAACGTTAGCTTATTCCTAGACATTATTCTGTCGTCCTACAAATGTTTCCACTTCGCTTATGAATTACACAAGAAATGCTTAGTAAAAATAAATAAATAAATAAATAAATACATAAATAAATAATAACACATTGGCTGGGCAATGATTAGAGAGACTAATGTAGACTAAAGGCTTGAGGTTCCTATCATCTTTTAAGGAAGTCAGAGCGTGAATGTCAATTCCTCCAAAGCTTGTTATAGTTTCCTTCAGGAAGGCCTAGAGGACTAAAGAGATTCCAGAGGATTCCAGGGGCTGAAAAACCAAGCCCCTCAGAGCGGATCAGAGACGAATGTCTGGATTTCATAGAGCCGCGTTTTGGGAATTATGCCGTTGTGATCTTCCAGCAAGTCCCACCTCATGCCAGCCAATAAGAAGAGCTATGCTCGAATGCGCAACTAACAACAACATCTACACAATAAAACACAATATTTATGTAGCCTTATGCCAAAAGTAAAAATAGATGTCTTTTGACTACACTGAAAAGATTTCTGTGCTTTAAACACCTTCTTAAGGGATTCAAAATGTAAGAGGGAGTTAAAATACATGTGATGACAATGACACAAAGACACTACAGCACAATACACTAAACGGGGGTAAATTTACTGTGTGAAACATACTGTGTATAACTTAAGCCCTGTTTACACATCTCTAGATTTTTTTTATCAATTTGGCCCTCTCGTTTACACATAAACAGAGTTTTAGCCACCTCAAATGGATAGTTTTTAAAACGGCCCTCCAACGTGGAGATTTTTCAATATTTTCTGGATTCCACTGGATACGTGTAAACGCAATTAAAAAAAAAATACATCCGTTTATAAAAATATCTAGATATGTGTAAACAGGGCCTTACATTCAAAGGCCTATGTTGCAATTAAAATAGGAGAGATAGAGAATAATCTTGGAGGTATCCATGGCATGCAGTGACTACTCTCTGACAGAGGGAGGTTCTCAGCATTTTCATCTCATTGAGTTCACCACATGATGGGAATGTACAAAGGCAATTATCCCTGAAATTAAAATCCAAATTAAGTCTGGACTAAATTTTTACTATTTTATTGATGACATGATCAGGACTGAACATCAAGATTGGCATACTATACCTGCCAAGATCAGACCAGCTGGATCATTACCTTTACAACTGCATACAGTGAAAAGGTTTACACATCAAAGTGTTTTTGTTTTTGCTGGTGAGGTGAGGCCTTGTAGATGTAGTCATGGAATGTTAAGCACATATGTGTGTGTGTGTGTGTGTGTGGGGGTGTGTGTGTGTGTGTGTTGGGGGCAGCTGTGTCAGTCCTGCATGGAGAGTAATGAGTAATGCCCACACAGGAGCTCCCCATTAATCAGCATTTGGGTCCAGTGGGAGCCATGAAGGAGGAGAAGTGATGGAGCTCATGAAGCCGTCATTATTTCATCCCTGATTAAAGCTGCCATGTTGTACGTGGGTGAGGTGGGGTTGTGGGAGTGTAAAATTGATTCAGTGAAGCTGACTTTGCCTGTTCTGTGTTTCACTAATGTGGGGATATGTGTTTTCCTGTGTTGTATGACTACTAGTACTGGCAATCAGTATGGGGATCAGCTGATTGTGTCTGGTTGCTTGTCTTGACAGTCACATGAGGCAGGTCACATGACTAACTAGGAAGTTATAAAGTTTGGCTTGTTGAGATTTCACATTCTGTTGCTGCTGCTGGTAGATAATAAATTTGAACTTCTCATTCATTATGTACATGTAATGAGTACATTGTCTAGATTTGAAGTAGCCAGGTTAGCGTTGCCTAGTGCTTCTGCTCAATATCACATTGCAACAGCACAGCCAGGGATCTCTTCAAAAGCTTATAGGTTTCCTTTGACATTTTTTTGTCTGGCCAATCAGCAAAGAGAGGGCTCTGGCATGCCCAATATTTCAAATTTACAGAAAGTATCTGCCCACGAGGAAGGAAACATCCATCAGTTGAGGGATTCCAGCTGGTTTGCACAAAGTGGAATGATGTGAAAGCGTTTGGTGCATAAGGCTAGATTTGGAGACCCATTCAATGACAAAAAAACAAAAAACTCTAGATAAAAACAAAACAAAACAAAGTACTAGACTCATAATATATATTAGACATATTTACTGTTCCAATCCTAGACTCTTTCCAGCTCAACGCAGCACCCAGCAGGTTTCCATTGAGCTAATCAGTTCTTCCTATATGCAGCAGTATGCATCCGTTTATATCTCTAAGCTGTTTCTATTTCCATTGCATTGGATCATTACCCCTAGTAATGCAGGCACCTTCAGGGGGGCTGTGGTTCTTGTAATTGGCAATACTGTGCCTGAGCAAGGAATGCGGATCGATTCTAAAACTCTGGATGATTCCATTAAAGGAATTTCTTTCTTTCTTTTTTTTTTCTGGATGAATGAAAGTGTTGTAACAGCTGAATGGATCCAGCTCAATGTTAACAACGCTGAGTGAAGGCATTTCAATTCTGTTATGGGGCATAGAACACATACTGACAGCAGGGATGCCTTGCTTGTCCATGATTATACAAGGACATCCAAAGGGTAACCTTTTCTGGTTTTGTCCACTGTGTTGTAAAGAGGCTGAATGACACTGAGATATTTCCATTATTGTTAGTCATTTCCACATGGAGAATGAAAAAGTTGCATTCAATGTGAATGGTCAAAAGTCTTTTATTATTATTATTATTATTATTTATTTATTTATTTATTTATTTCAAAACACATATGGGGACACATAGACCTGACATATATTGACTTGTAATCAGATTTTTCAAAAATCAGATATGAAAGGACAGTGAAACACCAACCCTTGTTAAAGAAGGCTAGCATGAAACATCTAATTGTCTTGTGCCAGGAGACAAGGCTGAATGGTTGAATGGCTATATCCAAGCGATTATAAACCTATTATGAGAAAGACTCTCTTAGGTAAGGCAGGTTGAAAGCTTGCTGGAATGGTGCAGAAAGAGAGAGAGATAATTTACAACTACGTTATTGTGGATGATTGGCCACAAGGGAATATTCCCTCTTCTATTCCCCATCCTTTAACTAAATGAATGCAGTTCTTTGGTGACAGGCTCATCACTTTTGTCTCTTCACGAAGTCTCTTCAGACAATGCAATCTGTTCTGGGTATAGGCTTGTTTATATCTGAGGGTTGCCTATGCACAGTCCTCTCCTTTAGTAATCTAGAGCATATGGTTATCAGATCACTTGGATGGACCTGTTTTAATCATACAAATAATTGAATAGTAATTGATATAAAGCCCCTCTGTTCATTATGAGTAGTGCGAACCCCCATTAGACCTGCATAGCACTGCACTGAGGTATAATTAATGAGGATGGGGAAGTATGTTTAGTTCAGTTCAGTTTATTTGACAGTCTCATGTCCATAACCACACAAACACACATAAAAGGAATTAAATCACATTCAGCCAATGCACCCTCAGTCTGGATGAGTAATGGGAACAATTATTACGAAATTCTTCTTATGCCTTCTATCTATCTATCTATCTATCTATCTATCTATCTATCTATCTATCTATCTATCTATCTATCTATCTATCTAACACAGTCTGCTAAACATTTGGCATTTAGTGCAACATTCAGGAAACATGTTGAGTATTGAGGAAGTGTACAGTCAAAATACATCATCAATAAAAAATAAAAGACACTTCAGATAATTAAAACTGGTACAACAGTGCATACATATCACAAGTTCACGTGCCTGTTACAACACCAAACTTCATGAACTCCAGCTTTTTTTGTACCCTGGCATTTACTCAAATGAATATCATTTAAAACAACTCAACCAGGGCTGAAATTGCTGGTGCCATTTTTGGTATTCGCAATATTGTGAGCTGTCAGTGGTTATTTCACTAAAGTTAATTAAACTTCTTCTGAATGCACCAGATGTGCTGTCTCTGTGTATCCATCTTTGAAAGTGGACACACACACACACGCACGCACACACACACACACACACACACACACACACACACACACACACACACACACACAGCCAGCCAGAGAGAGAGTGAGAGAGAGAGGGAGAGAGAGAGAGATCTATCTCAAGTAATAAAACCATGTGAATTGTCATTTTTTTCTTTTATTGCCTCTCCTCTCCAGAAGGGCAGCTCACCTTTCATTACATGGAACTGTACAAGAGGGCTGCGATCAGCAGAAATACCCAATCCAAGCTGTAAATGAGGACAGACACAACTGATCCCTAAA
>JAIFZK010000002.1:8270000-8295000 GCA_027481765.1 Tenualosa thibaudeaui
ATAACCTCACAATATGGCTTACTGCTAATGAACAGTTAAGCTAAAATATGCATGAGTACATCTCTGACAGGTCTTTCGTATGTTAATATGGCACATGTTTACATCATCTCCAACCTGTCTCTGGCATCTGCTAGCATGTGACGCTAATGAGCCCCACATGTCACCACTGTGGCATGACCCCGCTTGTATTTTGTTCCCATCTGAGCTTGGCAGGATGAACATAGGTGTACACGATGAGACGAATATGCACAATTTGACACGTATTTGACAGTCCAAACTGCTTTAAAAAAAAAAAAAGAAAAAACATGCATATATGCATAGAAAACAGAATAGGCAGGCTAATGATATTTTTGCATGTGTTAAACCATAGCACAACAGTAGAGTTGGTGTCCATATAAGTCACCAGTGAAATCCGGTTTGAATCTGTCCCGAGGTCATTCTTCACACCTATTCCACATCCGTGCCTCCTGCACAATCTAATATCACCAAGTAATTATTGTCCCTGGATTAATGACTAAGTTGTTTGTCCAGGATTCATATTATAACCAACCAATCACTTGGTTGTGATATGCAGTGAGTAACATGCATTTCAAAGTTGCTATCAACTGCTTGAACTTTAAGTAGCCAACATTTTCAGTGTGTAGGTTGCATTTAATGGCAATGAACGTGTGAAAATTAATTTTACATTACATTATGGATTTTACATTATTGTGGTAGTTGAAGCGTACCTGCTAAGTAACCTATTCTAGATTGTGGTTTACTGAACTTGTAGTGTCAAGTCAAATGTATTATCCCGCCAGTTAAGTTGCAGCCAGGCATTTCAGAAGAACACAGCAAAAATAACAATAGTACACTTCCTCAATAATAAATAAATAGAAATAACATTGGAGTCGGAGCCATTAAAAGCATTTTTTGAAATGTACTGATTCCCATCTCCCACGGCTAGTTCTTTATGATGTACTGAATATGACAAAGTGCCACTGATTGGTTGATTATAATGTGAATCCTAGACAAACAATGTAGCAGTTAATCCTGGAAAAAGAATACTTGGTGATATCAGATTGTGCTTCTTGCACATGCCTTTTCTTTTGACTCCAGGCTGTCCTGTCCATTACAGGTTACATAAATAAGAGAGACAGTGACAGAAAGACAAACATACAAATAGTCAGACAGACAGATAGATAGATACCAATAGATAGCCTTTACCAAACACCTGCATGCATATCATGTATAAAACATGACACCGAATAGATGTTTGGAGTGGCACTCAGTCAGACAGTGCG
The DNA here is from genome assembly GCA_027481765.1 of Tenualosa thibaudeaui. NCBI lineage: Eukaryota > Metazoa > Chordata > Actinopteri > Clupeiformes > Clupeidae > Tenualosa > Tenualosa thibaudeaui. Next base: position 8,271,284 of record JAIFZK010000002.1, read on the forward strand.
AGTTAACCCAAAGGTCAGGAGCATCTGGAAGCAACAGCAACAGCTCTGAGTGGCTGTTCCGATGAAATATCATTTTCATAAATCTGCACACATTGTCTGCCTGTGCTGCCACCATGGGACAGCCAAATCACATCAGGGCTAAACACAGCATGAATTCAGAGCAGTCCACGTTCCCATCTCTGGCCCAATTTCTTCTTATTTAAGAGCTCGTCTTCTACTGACCTCTGGTTAACTTCAGAGATGAGCAGCATAGCTTTTTTGGAGCATTTGAATGCATTCAGAGAGAGAGAGAGACAGAGAGAGAGAGAGAGAGAATAGCAAGACTCTTAAATATGAAGCAGGGGAAGGCTCGAAGGGATTCAGTGTGAGAATACAGGCGCTGAATGCAATACGAAGTGTATCATTAGTCAAGTACAGGCTCAGAATATTCCTACTGGTCATTTGTTGATTGTGTGTGTCCGTGTGTGTGTGTGTGTGTGTGTGGCTATCTATTGTACCTTCGTACCTTCGTTATGATTCAGTTTGTGTGTGATGCCCTGCAGTAAAAGAGAGAGGGACTATTCTATTCCTCCGATTCTGAGGAAGAACCTGTTGTAGTGTAGTGTCAATAGAGAGCTGCATCACAAGTCAAGGATAGAGAAGGCCTGCTAGATACGGAAAGACAGCATGATTACACATCAGAAACATATGAGACAAAACATGTATATATTTCTCTCTTTCTCTCTCTCTGTGTGTGTGTGTGTGTGTGTGTGTGTGATACTGCTCTACATTGGCTGTTCTACAAGACTTCCAATTTTATCACAGAAGCTGTGAAACTGCTGTATGACAACTTGGAAGCGACAATGAAGTTACAGTAACAGAAGTGGAAATGAACTGCATTTGCTTCAGCCATTCTTCTGACGTTCTTCTAAAGATGAACACATGATCCATTGAATGCTATTCCAAGGTTGCCTTCTAGGGGGTGCTAAGTGTCTTTGCTTGAAAAAGAATTATAACCAGAGAGGTACCAAACTGGTACCTCCAATGTCTTATGCAAAAAGTAGTACGGCAGTATGGCCTTTCAGAAACATCTAGAGACTGCAGTGATTTAGTTTGCAGCCTAGAGTCCCATAGTGTTTCCACTCACGTCCAACTCTTACACACGTCATCTTGTTTCATGTAGCTGACCTTGTGTGGGTCAACAACACCTCCCAGGTGAGACATCACGTGGTCCAATTCCAGTTTCACAAGTGTCTCATTAGCTGAACTGACAGCCAACTATGAGCTAGTCTAACAGCCATGCCATATGTGCGTTTATTCAAACAGCATGTGAAAAGTGTCCTTCAAATGGCCACCCATTAATGCTTGAAAGAAAATTGCAATGGGTAGACCTGGGATATATGACTGTGGGATATTGCTTACTGCCATTAAGAAATGCATTGTCCTAGACTGAACAGATCAGTTAATATTGGCACCAAACCAATATATACCAAACCAATACCAATACCAAATATTTGCAAGAGGACAAAAATAATAATGATATTTTCTACAAAATAATATAAAAAGTATTTTGTATATTTTATACAAAAAATATACTGTTCTGTTTTCAGAACAATATGCATTCTAAGTGCGTGTGTGCGCACGTGTGTGTGTGTGTGTGTGTGTGTGTGCATGTGCATGTGTGCTGACTGGTGTATCACCTTGGCTTGTTTTAAGTGCTATATAAATGTAACATTTTATTTATTATATCTGTACCACCTGTGGTTCTATTCACAGATGCTGGACAATAGAGCTCAGGTAGCGGATTCAGTCTGCATTGTCTCTCAGGATCTTCCAAGCTCTCATCTCCCTTTCCTCAGTGTCAGTCTGTAGGAGCATACACTGTGGTAAGCGCAAGACAGACAGCTGGACACATGCATACTCTCTCTCTCTCTCCCTCTCTCTCTCACACACGCACAGATATCAACAGATATCAGATATTATACACACGCATAGTTATCATCTTGCACATACCTAGGTAGACTCACTTACATTTGACAGAGATACATTTATAGCACCTTAAACACGCACAAATACCCTATAAACCCACCCACTTCTTTTCAAGAGAAGGGTTATCAAAATTATTATGAAAAATGAACTTCACACAATAAAAAAGCCCCCATCAGACCAGGTACGGCAGCACCATTATTTCCCCATTAGATGAAGAGGGAGATAATAATCTTGGGTGTTCAGGCAAATTAATAAAGGCCATGAAGGCTAAGGAGCTGTCAAGCACAGTTAAATGTCACTGTCAATCTCCCAGCAAGCTGTGCTTCACCTACACGCCACTGAGGAGACACCTGTGTCAAACAGGCAGTGAGACATGGGAGGGGAGATGAAAGCATCCCTCTTAAATTTGACACCATTTTAAAGGTTCGTAGTCCAAGGCACTCTTCATCTATTATTTTAATAAGAAAAGAAAATGAAATGCTAGTTCATAATTGAACAAGATAAAACCAGACAATTTTAAAGATATCACTTCACTAAAACGCTGCTTCAAAAAGACTATTACAACATAATAATCATATATAGTAGAGGGAATTATCAACAAAAAAGGGTAAAATCGTTACGCGGTGGATAGAAGCACCAAAGTTGGTACAGATACTCTTTAGAATGCATCGTCATTTCAGAAGGGGTGCCCAAAATTTTCAGTCCATTAAGGTCATGAACTACTATGTGGAATTTAACACATAAAATAATGTTTTATAGCTTTTATACAGCTTTAAAGGGGAAACATGTGAAAAAAATCTGTCCAAATGAGAGGACTTTTCAAATAAATCTTCATTTGAGTGGGGAATTATTTGTAAAATACATACATATATAGCTTTAAAAACTTTCACATGAACTTATCTGTACCTTTCAAAGAGTAGTTTATGAATAAAATGAGCAGAGACAAAGCCTTAAATTGGAACACAATTCATTGACATATTATTATGCCAATGTTAGCATTAGCATTAGCCAATATTGACTATGTATGCTACCCTGAAAATGATGATACCGTGATAACTTTTAGTTACGGCAACAACCCACTAAACTCCAAACACCCCGCCCAACCACTCACCCCCCCTCCACACACACACACACAGCCTATAAATGTGCAAATTCATTGGTCTATTTATAACTGACAGGGGAACTGTAACTGTTGTTACTAATACATTTAATACATTGTTGCTAATACAAGCTGATTAACAGAATGGATACATTGGGTCACACATGTGTGTAATGGTAGCTAGCAGGTATAGCAGTGTGAGTAAACCCCTCTTGATGCTATAAGGGACATGCTAGCAAGTATTTGCCACCAAAGGTAGACATGTTGTCTCATCTGGTCAATCCACTTCAGTGCCAGAGTGTGACCATGAGGAGGCAGACACAAGAGTATGCCTGCATATAACCGATGCTCTGAAAAATGGTGTGCACAGAATTGTAGTAAGGATAGTAGATACAGACATTGTAGTGATTTTTCTTGGGGTTTTTGGACAGCTTCTTGACAACTACCCATGTGTTGATATATGGGTTCCTTTGGTATGGGGCAAAACTTTCAAGAAATACACATCAATAGTATTTTCAAAACCTTGGGGAAGGATACATGTTTGGCTCTACCAGGTTTCCATGCATTCACAGGTTGTGATACCACCTCTCAATTTCAGGGCAAAGGCAAAAAGACAGCATGGGCTGCATGGAAATCATTCAACAGATGCTTTCATTGCTATGACTGCATGTCCTTTTCAACAGCTTAGCCTGGAATCAAACACTTTTGGGATATTAGAGAGGTACACATGTGCTCTTTATGATAAGACAATTAACCTGAGAAAAAGTCAATGATCTCAGGAAGGATTTTTTCTCAGGAAGGATGTTTGTCAATGGAAAATATCCCTCCCACACAGGCTGCACTGCTACAGCATTCTAATCGAGCAGTGTACCAAGCCAGCATTTGGTCCAAAAGTATGCAGGCTATTCAGTCAGTGCCTTCTCCAGACAAATATGGATGGACCAAAATAGATGAATCTTGGACACCTTTATGGACACTTTTACCTGAGGCAGCCAAAGTATGTAGAGAACTGCTTAAATGTGGCTGCAAAATGGAACCTCTCTGCTCTCGAAAGTGTAAATGCAAGAATGCAGGCTTATCATGTACAGCATTATGCCAATGTGCTGGAACATGTGAATAGATACATTTCATGATTTATGGTTTGTGTATAGTTGTAGTTAGTCTGTTTCAAGTGCATGATATCATCTTTCCCGGCAAATTGCATATAGGTAGCCATTTCACATTCCCTTCCTTTAAGGGTAATTTTTTTGGTGGGCTGTCAGTTAGTGTCCAATAGTATGGGTGGCTATTTCTGATTGCTTGAAAAACTCACATCCTGTTTCAGATTTTTGGGACTCATTCTCCAGGATGTCTCAAGGTCACACAAAGAGTATATACTCCCAATTTCATGCTTCTATGAGGTCGGTTTTGGCGGGCTTTGAATCAGCAAAGTGTATGGCCATTTTGAATTTCTTCATAAACTCATATACTGTTCAAGATTTTTGAGACAGATTTTCCAGGATGTCTTGAGGTCTCCAAAAGAGTGTATACTCCACATTTTATGCTTTTATGGAGTTGGTTGTGGTGCGTTTGATGGGCTTGGAATCAGCTGGTAATTATATAGTCGGCCATTTTGAATTTCTTCAAAAACTCACTTCCTGGTTAAGATATTTGAGACAAACTTTCTACGATGCCTTAAGGTCTCCCAAAGAGCATATATACCAAATTTCATGCTTTTATGAGGTTGTTTGTGGTGTGTTTTGAATCAGCTGGTAATTGTATGGTCGGCCATTTTGAATTTCTTCAAAAATTCACTTTCTTGTTGAGATATTTGAGACAAATTTTCTATGATGCCTTAAGGTCTCCCAAAGAGCATATATGATGGTGTGTTTTGGCCTTTATGGTGTGTTTTGAATCAGCTGCTAATTGTATGGTATGTTTGTATGGCTAATTGTATTGTATGGCAGGCAACTTGGCGGATCACTGCAGCCTTTATTCACAATGTCAGAGACAAGTTACCCACACAAAACCTACACAAGGTGTGCCGAGTAACTAGCCCATCTTCTTGGAGACTAGGATTCCCTTTTATACCCCCCAGAATACACATCATATGGAATGTCGGAATTTGACTTCTTAACCTTCGGTTGTTCTAACTTGTCTAGGTTCCATGTCCACTTGGTTGGTTGTCTTACCCCTTTAGAATAAGGTTTTACATATGGCATACATTTGTATCACATTACTATTCTCTTTTGCTGATATTCATTTCTAGGATATTGCAATTTTTTTTAAAAGGAGTTTTATTTGGATACTCGAATAGATACAGAGGGTTTTGTTTTGGATGCTTCAATGGATACAAAGAGTTTTGTAGAGTATCTTTTACACTTTAAAAAAGTGATGATGAAACAGCATTGTTTGTAAACACACACACACACACAACTAGATTTCAGAGTGTGGTAAAGGGGATCTCTCTCTCACTATTTGTAAATGGATAATTCTTAATGTCAGTGTGTGCTTGTGTTGTTGGGGCATTAAAGCAATGGCACCTTTAAATGTACATAATCAGGACATCTCATTAGTATGTAGGCCTGAGGGTACGGGATGAGGGGCACAGAGTGAGGCCAAAAGCCTATAGATGCTGAGGGAAGAGGGAGGCCAGGAGACGTGTCGCGGCCCGTTGTTCAAAGTGATTCAGGCGTGGGCGATAAGGAAAGGATTAGTCTGTTAATTTGAGAGGAAATTAATCCATTTTCTCCTCATGTGCCACCCCCAGGAAAGAACCATTGTTGCGGGGCTGAAGAAGGTGGTGGTTGTGGTGGGGTTGTGCCTATCTCCTGTTCCCATGCTCTGCTGGATCGGAGAGAAAATGGAAAAAAAAGAGAGAATTTCAATAATCCTCCAGACCAACCAAGGGCAAATGAAGCAGGGGTGTGATTTTACAGCCTGGTGAGCTTGGTGGGTCTGTTGAGTTTTCCACCTGAAAAGGTGGTAGATCATACAAAGTGCTAATTGTCGTAAGACAGAAAGAAAAAAAAAAAAAAGCAAGAACAGTGACACACACCATAGCCATTAGACGCACCATATGTGAAACTCTCCACCTTTTCATCTGAGTTTGTGTTCGTTAAACCAGCCCAACTCACAAAAAACCTCGTGAAAATGATGCAAATGAAGCAGATGGTAATTGATGACGACACCACGCAGGGAAGTGAATAATATTACAGCGATGCCATTTAAAAGGCATCCAGTGTAGATGGAATTTAGACGAGGTGACATTTGAGGGGGCTAAGTCACTTGCTAAAATCCTAACCCCAATTATCAGAGTTTATGCAGAAAGAATGATTTCCCTTTCAAATGTGAGCGCATTAATGACTGTATGGAATAATGAAGCAAAATTAGCTGCTGATACAAAACATTAATTTTCTTTCTTTCTTTCTTTTGGGACAAAAGAAACACTGCTGATTAGTTTTTGTGGCAGCTAAAACATTGTTTTTTTTATTTTTATTTTTTCAAATAACAAAAGCACAGCTGCTATCCCCAGCAAATTGCTCAGGTATTGAACAATTCATGCCTCTGTATCTGCATGGTATTTAAAATTACATTAACTAATGAAGTTAATTTTACTGACTCCTTGTTGTTGAGAAACCATTATTTCAATGTTTTCAGTGTGTCACCTGTCTCTATACATGCACCTGCATGAATCATTTTGTGTGTAAATAACTTGTTCAAGCTACTTTCTTTAAAAAATGCAGCATTTTGTGTATCACTATGTCTGACCCTATAGGAACATACACTACTACTATTACAGAGTAGGCCTCACATTCACACACATTCATTCACAATTCATGCTCAAGGACACTTCGATGGGGTCAGGCAGAGAGGGGCTCGAACCTGCAACCCTTCAGTTGCCGAACAGCACCCCTACCACCTGCACCACCATCGCACCACAGTGGTCTAAATACAGATGGACTCTACATTTAACTCTACATTTAAGCTCACATATGCACATACTTGCACATGCACATAATGCACTGTGCAGACATGAATAAATGTCTAACCTTTTGACCTGCAAGCTCAAGTGTATTTTGTCACCCTGCACGTTTTCCTCATTTTTCCCCCAAATTTACAATACAAAAATGAGAATGTGACATCTTTGCCCTCTCTTACCCCTCGTACCACCCTCCAACTCTCTCTTTTCACTCTCACACACTAAAGAGAGACTCAATTTACACAAGTGCCCTATCGTCACAGTGTTTGACACATCGTTGTTAATCCACATCCTTGTGTCAGAGAGTGTCAAGGCAGGAGGTACAGTGCCCTGGTGGCATTTAAAAATGTCAGACAACGCAACCAGTTTGAAAATCTGCCTGCAACTAACGCACATGTAGATAGGAGGTAATTGAGTTCAAATTGAGAACAAATACATATGGATGGATGGACTACAATGCCCAATTCCATCTGCTTGAAAGGTAATAAAAACAAACAACAGATAAATGAATAATTAATATGTCAGAGTATATTTTTTTGTCAACTCACTACCTTCTGTGATTAAAAGTAAAGTAAAGTAGAGTAAAACTGAGTAAAAACAAACATGATGCCATGCAGCTACAACAAATGAAAGTGATTTAGGATGTGATGGATTTATAGGTGACCTTAATATCAACATTCAAAATAAATTGTATCAGCGAGTGTGAGAGGACAAACACATATTGATGGATGGGTGGACTTCACTACAGTGTCCAATTCCATCTCTGTTTGAGGGTAATAAAAAAATAAATAAATAAAATAAATAGATGCAAGTATTATTTCAGTGTTTTATTGAGAGGCACTGAAGGCAAAGCTTATAACTTACTTGGTGAACTGTTGTTTTCCTGAGTGTGTTTCAAACTAATAACTTATTCACTTAAGGATAAGCCATTTTAAGTCTTGCTTTATTTTTCAGATATACTTGGTCTGCAAAAGTAAAAGCTAAAAGTAATGTTATAGTGTGCTAACTTCGAGTGTCCTGATATATGGAATTAATCAATGAGGCAGAGACAAACGACTTGGTCTCCACTACTGACACTACTGTGATAAGAACCAGGCTTGCACTTGAATGCAATAGTTTTGAGCAAATTTCTGCCGTGTGGTCATCATACAAACTGAAATTAATCATAATTTAGCTAGTGGCCTTTCCTTATTCCATTTTTTTTATAAATATGCATGCAGAAGGCAGATGGGAGTTTCATGCATTAGAAGTCCGTACTGAGAGAAAGAGTGAGAAAGACAGTAGGGCAATGAGAGGCATGTATACTGTTTATTAAAAGGGTGTTTTTTTCATCAGGTACTCAGTTAATAATTTGTCAGTTTTTAAGAAAGCCACCCCATTATAATTAGCCCCCCCCCCCCCCCCCCCCCCAATCTCTCAAAAACTTTCTTTATAAAAAAGACAAAACAAAACAAAACAAAAAAAGCAAATCTTGAAATATTAACAGCTTCTATTACATGCCGATTAGCATCCTCTAGCGTGGAGCAGCCATTTACTAGTTCCTCTGACTCTGATATATTTTGCCTTTTAGGAGGAAAAAGGCAATTGCTAAAGGCAATTAAGCCAGTAAGCTCATAATCGCTTGACAGTTTTATCAGTGGTGAAAGCCTTGGTGATTTAAATGGCATTTAAGCAATTACAAAAAAATTGAGAATAATGTCATATTGTGCTGCTGCCAACACTGCTGAAGCCAGTCATAGGAACCCACTGAGGTGCACTCAGTGTGTCTGGTGATGGTAAACTTTATCACTTGTGATCAGCTCCTTCAGTGAGGCTTTCTGTAGACTGACATTTTAAAATGTTTCACATTTTATGTTATCGATTCATTTATTTATTTTATCGATTCATTGATTTGTTTGTTTGTAGGTACTATCTAGTAACATCAGACTAGCATTAATCCAAAGCTATCTATGAGGCGGGGGCTGCTTCTTCTTCTGCTTCTGCAAAATGTTCTCATGGGTTGTGGTAGATGATGCCACACTCTCGGTCTCCACCTCTTGTCCCACCTCTGCCCTTTTTTTCCCTAAAAGATTGTCTTATATCCATCTGTCCTTCTCAACACTGGCTTCACCAAGGTGAGCTAGCAACACGAAACAACAGCAATGTGAACACATAGAGAAGAAAGAACACCCACATTGAATTTGCAACATTTTGCAGCAAATGGTAAATCTTAATCTGCCCATACAAGGGCATGCCATATTTTCTTGCAGTTTTCACTGGTTACAGTGTTGCATTTGTGGCTGCTGGTCATGCCACCATGCATGACCTCTATGGGGCTATTTTCCTCACTATTATTATTATCATATTATATTATCATGTTCATTTGTTTTTGGACGGCGCAGAGATCCGTGGCTATTCCTACAAGATTCAGGGCCATAGTCTCAAATCCCCAGGTCTAACAACGCGCCTGCCATCATCAATCGGACACATGCAGGAGCTCCATACAAAATTGCTTGATAAATGTTGTCAAGCTTAGTGTTGTTTTTTTCCCCTGCTGTGTTTAGCTGCATTGCTTCAGGGAATTCAAAGTCTTTTCTTTATGTAACTTAAAGTCCATGTTATTCTTCCCACGCAGGACCATGAAGTGCAAAACATATTTTCTTCTTTTAAGATCAAATGTCACATCACATTTGCACAGCTCATTTAACTGCTTTGGTAATAAATTAAACTGTTGGTTTATGTGGTGGATCTTATCGTAGCGCACAGCAAAATTGAACTGATTTGACCCAGAAACTTAGAAGCAAAGTCAGGGCGAGAGACTTAGATAACGTTTCCACCATACCCTTGTGCACTGTCATATTTCAGGTGAGTAAATTAGAAATTTTATATATATACTAAGCTTTTGTGGTAGATATGGCTAACACACAGGAATACACATGCACACACACCCACCCACACACACACACACACACACACACACACACACACATATGCATAGGTGCTACAGGTCCCCAAGCTCAGCATCTTCAGTGGGACATTGAGGGCTCTAGATGTGGAGTCTAGCTGGGCACTAGGTGAAACACTGCTATATGAATTGCACTGTTTTTGTGTGTGTGTGTGTGTGTGTGTGTGTTTTGGCCTGGTATCCTCTGTTGGATACTGGAACAAGCCTGGATTTGATTTGATTTGCTGTATTCCTTCCTCTGGTGACTTTCTGATAGTGATGATGCCTCAGTTTGGATGAATAGTTGTCAGTTTGACTTGATGGCTCGAAAAATCTTACCTGATGGATACCATTGTCATGGGAAATCTCTTGATGGGCTGCATGTTATAGCAAACATTTCTACTAAGTGTGAACTTTACTGTATTTGTTAAATTCTTTCCTTAAGGTCACACAGTAATGTAGAAGTGTGCATTGAATGAGAGACTAACTGGCGTTTTTTTTTTCTTTCCGCACACATTATGGTAATGCGAGCCCATCACTGTTAAATGGCATGCAAGGTTTTGAAAGGGTTCATGATTTGCCAAATGCTTCACTGACATGCTAAACCATTTATATGGTCTCGTAACTGGCTAATTCCATTGAGGGGAGAAGGTCATTGCTTGGATCAAGGGGTCCAGTAGTAACACATCAATCTCAATCCTTGAGCTGTGAACAGTGTTGTTTCATGGCAACTGCATAAATATATGAGAACCACAACCTTACACACACACACACACACACACACACACAAACACGCACAACCATTCTGCCACCACATGACGTTTTTGTTTATCCAAAAAGTCTGAGCCGGGTCACTGAGTTTCCTTCTAAATTGGGTTCATTTCCTTTTTTGTCTGACAGTAGCTGAGAGACTGGCATCTCAGAGGGTATGCAAGGCTTTCTCAAAGCTCCTCAGTGACAATCAGTCATCAAGACCCTGTCTGAACTCTTCTGCCAGCTTTCCAGAAATCACCCATTTACCCATCAAAGCCTGGAAATGATATTATTTTTCAGCTTCATCAATGGTCCTGGAAGAATGTAGTTTTCCCCTGGGAATTTAAAATCTAATTTATGTTTTATGACTTTTTCATAGATGGTTTAGAATTATTTATTGTGTCTATGTACTGTAAGGATCACACTTAAATTTGTTGTACATGTGAGAGTCAGTTTTGTTTTTCTTCATTATCAAAGTCAATCAATTAACCCATGACTCACTCACTTAGTCACCATATCAACCAACTATTCAAACAGGCAGTCAGTACATTTGTGAGTTTACAAACTGCCTTCCTACATAATCTGAAAGATCACTGGATATTTGTAAAACAACGCATGTTATGTGAGTGAACTGCTTTTCTCGTTCATCCTGATGCTATCAACACACCTTAGCAGAACCCATCCCAGTCTCTCTCTTCCTCTTTCTCTCTCTCTCTCTCCCCTCTCTCTCTCACCTTGCCTCTGTGTGTGTGAGGTGAGTGCTCTTTTTCTTTCTCTCTCTCTCTCTCTCTCTCTCTCTCTCTCTCTCTCTCTCTCTCTCTCTCTCTCTCTCCTCTGTGTGTGTGAGCACTCAGGATGCATACGTGGTGCTCTGAATGCCACTCACAATGCATTTACAATCAGCACCATACATCTCATTTGGATATCAGGGTAAGTTTGTAAACATTTTACAACATTTAGTTAAAATCCCCTCTCTGCCTCTGTAAACTGGATACAAAATAGGGGCAATCTGCCCCCAATGATAACATGGAGTTTCTCCAGGGGCACTGAAAGCAGGGTTGAGCTACGTCTCTTACATATTATGTATGGTCCTTGGTTCCAATAAAATGAAGGTTGTTTTGGACAAAAAAACATCTATTAAGAAACGTACACCGAAGCATAAAGATAAACATAAAAATAAACAATTTTAATTTCATTCAGTGTCACTGACTTTAATATGCTGTTTCTCCAGGCCCTCTCTTTCTTTCTCCTAATTAACTCACATTTCAACTAACCTGCCATTAGGTATTTCATGCAGAAAATCGCTCTGAAAACTAGCCTGCATGGGGCTCGCATTAGCATCTGTGTTCTTTAAGCTGTGACCACGGAACAAGACGTGTGCACACAACAAGGTCAAGGTCTACTGCTCAGCCATCTGCTTCAGGCTTCACTTTCTCCAGGGCAAGTTTGGAATATGGATATGGAGCATGGCACTGTGTGTGTGTGTGTGTGTGTCTCTGTGTGTGTGTGTCAGTGTGGGGATAGGTGTGTGCGTGTGTGTGTGTGTCTGTGTGTGTGTGTGTGTGTGTGTGTGTGTGTGTGTGAAAGAAAGAGAGAGAAAGAGAGACAGTAAATAATGACTAGAGTGAGCAAGCCTGCTGGGTAGGTGCGTGCGTGTGCGTGTGTGTGTGTGTGTGTGCGTGCGCGTGTATGTGTCTCTGTGTTTCTGTACTGGTGTATCCTTGAAATGGCTCAGACTGAGGGGTCAAGGATAACCAATCAGCCTGCAGTCGAGATGTGTGTGTGGGCCCGGAACAGGGAGAATACAAGTTCACCCCACCCACCCTGTGTGTGTGAGTGCATGTGTGTGTGAATATTAATACACAATTGTTTGTATAAGGTGGTATGTGGGGCCATGTAGTGTAGATGCTACAACTCACTGAAGCATTTCAAGAGATTAAGGAGGAAGACCTCAATCCACCTACAGCTATTTTTGTCTCTGCCTCTCTCACCCTCACAGCTTCAAGCTTGAGAGAGATCTCTGGAAGGAAATTTTGGGTGGGTGGGGTGGGTGGCAAAGGAACTCCCTTATCTCATTAAAGTCTAAACGACCTCACACACACTAGAGACACACTAGGTGACCATGATCTCAACCCAAGGGTCCCACCCATCAGCAAAGCCCAGGAAAGGCACCAGGGCCTCTGTAGGCCTCTCAATCAGATGGTGTGAGTAGAGAACTGTGAGGGTTGGTGCACTGCTGTTACTGAAGGGTGGAGGGAGAAGAAAAAGGTTGGAAGGTACAGGTAAGTGACAATATCAGGTACTGGTACAGGTAAGTGACAATATCAGGTACAGGTACAGGTAGGTGCCAATATCAGGTACAGGTACAGGTAGGTGGCAATATCAGATGCAGGTACAGGTAGGGTCCAATATCAGGTACAGTTACTGGTAGGGGCCAATATCATTTGCACATACAGGTAGGTGCCAATATCAGGTGCAGGTACAGGTAGGGGCCAATATCAGGTACAGTTACATGTAGGGGCCAATATCATTTGCACGTACAGGTAGGTGCCAATATCAGGTGCAGGTACAGGTAGGTGCCAATATCAGGTACTGGTACAGGTAAGTGACAATATCAGGTGCAGGTACAGGTAGGTGCCAGTACTATAGAAAGAGAAGAAAAACTGAGTCTATAGGTTAAGGCCTACTGGTTAGAGCTTTGGGCTTGATACTGAAGGGTTCCTGGTTCAATCCCTGACATAAAATATGCGGGTGGGGGAAGTGGTTGAGGACCGCTTTCCCATGGCCACATCCATGGCTGAGGTGAAAAAATGCAGAGACTGAATTTCCCTCACAGGATCAAAAGAGTAAATTTACATTTACGCATTTGGCAGGCGCTTTTATCCAAAGCGTATCCAACTTTTCACGCTATTTGCACGCTAGACAGGTTCATTAACCACTACGCTGCCACCGGCCGGGTAAATATACTAAATATAAGGTAAATATAAAGAGTAAATATACTTGTACTTTAGAGGCCTGGAGCTCAGAGAATGCAATGATTTATGTTAAAGTTTATTGTTATCCCTTTGAGGGTGTACTTTCACAAATGTGTTATCGAGGGTTCTTTTGAAATCATTGACACACGTCAAATTTATTTACGTTAAATTTATTTATTTTAGTTAACAACAACAACAACAACAACAAAATGCTCCAAAGTTCATAGATTCATTTTACTGTATTTGTACTGTAAATCGTTAGCTTATTCACCTGTCTGTAGTAAATTCATTTTTTTTTTCATTTCACCATTGTGGACTAGAATATTTTCTGCAAATTTCAAGGTTATTCCACTTAGTATTTGTTTTTCAGCTGAATATGATGGATAGGACTACAGCTTTGCAAAGAAAACAGAAGCTTGTGCCGTCTGGCTCACTGAAATGACTTTATTGGCGAAGATGTTGTTGTTTGAAACATGTTGGAATGGTGGAGTCCTGGTGGTCCCAAGCAGCTGTTGCCAGCTTAAGCCTTATCTTTTTTCTCTTTGTCATAATTGCTCGACTCAACAGATGTGGTTTGGCAAGCCAGTATTACTTAGAGCGTTTCAGTTTGCCATAAGTCACGGTGAAGGAGGAAGAACAAAAACAACAGCAGATCCCTAATGAAGTAAAGGCTCAGAATGGGAAGAGTAAACACACACACACACACACACAAACACACACACACACACACACACACACAAACACACACACACACACACACACACACACAAACACAAACACACATGCATGTACAGACATGCCAGTGCACACACACACACACACACACACACACACACACACAAAACACATGCACGTTCACACATGCCTGTGCGGACACACACACACACACACACACACATATACATGCAGACTGCGTAATAAATGCCTCCAAATGCTCATCATTAGCGACTTCTGCCACTGAATGTGCAGGTTGACACTAATTCCTCATTAGTCTGCTCTCATAGGACATAATGCTAATTTCAGCAGGGAGATGGGGCACGAATGGGCATAGCATCAGCCTGATACCATGGTCATGGAGCTAACACAATGCACATGCAGACTGTAGCACAATGATGTATTGTGACCCCACATCAAATAATATTGAGAAGTGTACTGATTTAATAGACTGCCCGTTCTGGCAGTTTCACTAGGGATATCTTCTCTTGCCTGACTGGTTACACATTACCCCACTAAATTCCTAGTTTCAGTCAAAGGAATGAGTATTGATTTAACAGATTGATTAATCTTGTGGCTATCTAAAGTATCTGTACACAGATATACACAAATACCTATATTGTGTATACTATAGACATGTCTGCATACTATTTTGAATTCACACCTTTCACTGGTTTTGCATCTCATTGTTATCTCATTATCTCATTGTTTATATTTTATTTAATGATGAATTGCATTCAGGTACATATTTAGGAAGCAAGGACTAGGTCCTTTATCTTCCAGGCTATGGGCTGACATGCTCTGGACTTTTCCTTTAATAGATAACAGAGGGACAGACTAACCACATCAACACTTTGCTCACTAAAAGGACACACAAGGACATCATACACATCAGACTGACAGCATGTGTCATTACAGTACAGAGAAAGGAGATAATTGTCACCTTCTGTACAATGACACCTACACATATATACTGTTAATTAGGCTTGGTTGTTGATTGGTTGTTGCTTGAGAGAAGTTCCCAAACAGGGACTTCAAGACACACACACACACACACACACACACACACACACACACACACACACACACACACACACACACACACACACACACACACACACACACACACACACACACACACAAGCCTTGTTGTCAACTTCCTATGTTAACTTGAAATTAGCCTCTCTCTGTAAATAACTGGTAAGTCTGTGGTGTCAAGCTAAGGAGGGTTTACAGGCTAAGGATGATTAATTACACACAGAGCCAAAGCAGGGTAGCCACAAGAGGAGGCTTGAACTTGCTCCCTCCTGTAGCTCAGATGACAGCACTGTGAGGATATTATGTGCGTGCACATGCCTACACACAAAGACACACACACACACACACACACACACACACACACAAACAAATTCCTCACTCCCATATACACATATGCAAGAAGGCACACACACACACACACACACACACACACACACACACGCACACACACACAATAGAGAGAGAGAGAGACGCCCACAAACACCATTGACATTCCTCCCATTGGGATGGACCCATAATACAGGTCCATTCCTCACACTGGAATAGACTCATAATACATGTCCAGCAAGAAGCTATGAAGACAGTATGTCAGTAGCCCACAGTTGTCAACAGAGAGCCTCCTGATTCCCTGACCTTCTGTAGTCAGTCAACAATCACAGGTGATTATTCTGTCATGGCTGGGAGTGGGAGAAACCTTCAATCAAGTCATGTAATAAATCACACATAATCAGGAACACAGGCAGAAGCAAAGTGTTGTGACTCACTTGGTGGAGGCCAGCCCACTTCGCGCATTGCAGAGTCCTTCGCCTCCACCTCGCCATTATTTCAATTGAACTGGTCATCTCGTCGGCCGTTATCCCATATGTAACTCAGGTCCACTCTGAAACCTAACAGTGCAGCAGTGGTAACAGCACTGTTGGCATGTAGCTTCGGCCAGCAGTGCTATAAAACAGAGTGATTAGGGGAAACGTCTTTATACTGTTTACTCTACGTTAATCAACACAGAATGAAGGCTTACTTGTCCTCGCAGTATTCAGGCAAGTCTGGTTGTTTTCCTGGCATGTGGTAGTGGTCCCTAGTAACAATACAGCAAAGACATTAAAATATGTTAATTGCTGTCCATCATACTTGTCAGATCTCATTTATTAATCGCAAGCATTTTAACTTGTAGTTCCCTGACACGTCTAAATAGAAAGGATAGCCAACTACTGGTGTGCGTAGTGGGGGTTTAAAGAAGGTAAACATTATGTCTAATAAATTGTGATCTGTGAATGCAAACAGGAAATGTATGAATGCCACGGTAGTAAATATAATTTTGTTGTTTTGTAGTTAATCAAGCCAAAAACCTTTTCCTGCCTACACGGTATGACTCCAGCGCAAACAGTAACAGGTAGCCTAATGTTTACATGGGTTTTATATATACCACCATGTTTAAATGTTTCCTGTTCACATGGTCTTGATGGACAGGTGATTAATTGAGATCTTTAGTCAATTGCAGGAACCAGTTTTAGCCACTGTTTTTCCCATAGTAAATGTTGCATTATGATCTAATGCCGGCCTGTTCAATGCCCTTTAGGGTAGTCTAACCACCATCAGCACTAGGCCCTCATTGAAATGCCTGTGTGTGACAGTGTGCCTTAAGTGTGTAAAGCTTCTCCACTTTGTTGGTGTGCAGTGTACTGTGGCCATGACGCTCTGGTTGAGTGTAGTGTATAGTCAAATTGATAACAGCACTTGAGTGATATAGTATGCTTGCTGTCTGAGCATGGTGCATAGTTAAGTTAATTACTAATAATAAGCATTAGTCACCTGCTTTACTGGTGTAGTACAATTGCTGCCTGAGTGTGGTCATATAGTATAAGATCTTGTTGCGCCCCCACAGGGTCTCTTCCCCGGCTGGTTCCTCTTTGCCCTCCCCACACCCCTGTTGCTGTGTGCCCTTGTTGGGGGTGATTACTATTGTTTTTGAGTGTTTGTATTTGAATCATTTGTTTTTGTTTCCTGTTCTGTATCAGGCATATCATCATAAGAGTTTAGCCTTAACCCATTGTATTGTCTTTGATAGCACTTTGTTGCACATTGCTTAACTAAAAAAGAAAATTGATCATCAATAACTAAAGTGCTTTATTTTTGTCACAGCCTCCTGCTTCATTCTTTCAGTTTGAATAGCCATAGTGGGGAATAGTGAGTCTCTGTACTAATTGGTTCAATTGATTCTAACCTAGGATACACTTAAGGTTGTTGCGGCCACAAATCTCTGTGACATATAAACCTGCTGGACTCACCAGTTTCCACAGACTGTGGCACAGAATGAGCTAATGATATGTGTATGTGTGTGTGTGTGCGTGCGTGTGTGATAGAAAGACAAGTAAGAGAGAAAATAACAAACAAACTACTTCACATGTCCTTCACTGTTTCCATCTGTGGTGCTTTATGCCAATATGATGGGTAAATCCTTTGATGTTTGTTTTCATCACTTCTCCTTAGTATTCATCATTTTTTAAAATGAATTGCTGCGCATCAGTGCCTCATGACAAACATTTCTTTATCATTAACATTTCAGTACATCTGTTTTGAGTCCCCAGCCAAAATGACTGGTGCATTGTAGTTTATCATAAATTTACATTACAATGTTTTAAACCACTGTTTGATCAAATTTCCTATTGTGATGCACTATTTAGAACGTGCATTATTTTCAAATAACTGCACACCTCTGAAGAAGTTCCACTTTTCTGGCTATATTACACATGCATATCAATTCGCTTAACTCGATGTGAAGTTCAGTGAACTGTCAGCAACATTTTAACTTGTGATCGTGATGGATTTTAAGCCAGTTACACTACGTTAAAATGTCATGTTGTGGTAGATCTTTGTATCAACTTAAAATCTCTTTTGAATATTCTTCTTCTTCTTCTTCAATTGTTATTGAAGTTTGGAGGTTTCATTGACCATATCTATGCTCTGGAGGCCTCACTGACCAAGCTCATACTGGCAGGGCAACATTCTAGAGTATTCAAGAAAAGTGCAAGCACACACACACACACACACACACACACTTGCAAAACAAATATGTATCAACTCGCATTTTTGTATCAGTTCGTATAGAATATAGAATGGAATCCAGTCAAGGTGAAGGGTGTGTTGATTTTTTTTTTGATTAAACACACACACACACGTGCACACACACATGCACACAGAGGTTCTACTCTACAAACACACCCTAGGTAAGTGGCAATTAAAATAGCTATGCACTTTACTTTTTTAACATACACATACACAGTGTAAGGAACAAATTAATTTCAATTTCTGGCAATTAATGGCAATTTCTCTTGCCACAAAATGTGAAGCTCTTTTACCATGAGTGGTACCATGAATAGTATTTATTTATCACTCAGCAGACTATTATATTTTTCTTGATAAGGGACAGCAACTGCAAAGGAACATCTATAGGGAAGATTTAAATGGAATAGCGACAGTCTATTAGCCTATACAATGTTTATGCGGCACTCACCTCTCAATAACTGCCGGTGCTTTCGCTTATCGCTTATCAGTTCCAATCAGTCTATGTGTATACATAGATGAGTAGCAATTTATATTTCCTGTGTCTGGCCAGTGCAATAACAAGGTAATTTGTCAGCCAATACCTGTGGTCTCCACTCACGTATGTGCAATTACACAGCAATATATATATATTTCCAAATTGTGTGTTGATGTCCAGGAAGCAAATCATATTACATTGCACAGCAAGAGAGCTGAGGGGGCATTTCTGTAATGCACAGTGATAGTGGAACTCCTGAATATCAAATTAACCTTCAATTTCCCAAGACCGCAGAGGCATGGAGGTTTTTATATTTCTTTTTACACACAAAGACTAAAGGCTTTTTGTACAGGAGTACAGTCCCCATACAGGAATGCATAAGTACTTGTAAACAGCATTTATAGCATTAGCCTTGTGGTCAAGTGCAGTATGAGTCAGCTCCAATCATCAGCATGTCAGAGATAATCTGTGATGTCAAGGCTAACGGGTAGGACAAGGGGAATGATTATGAACTATGACTTCTCATTGCCTTTGATGCTATAACAAGATTAACAACAGTGCCACACCATCAACATCACAAATATATTGGAATCTCTGAGTCCAAATGATGTCCTTCCTCAATTTTAAACAGTGTGGTCACAGCATTCGTATCAGTAATAGTAGCAGCAGCAGTGTAGCTTCAAGGCTTTCAGGTTTATTCATTTATTTACTTGTTTATCTGACAGACACATCCCACTACATCCAAGAGATGGTAACAACTTAAATAAAACAATAAGATTACCCTGCAGGATATTGTACATGCTGAGAATGTATTAGTACCTAGACCTATAATAAATGGACCTAAAATAATATGAAGTTAACTAAGAAAGCCTTAACTCAGATTTTCTGCAAGGGCAATGGTGTCAAATTTATATTACAATTACTAAAAGACCTAATGGGAAGGTTTTAATACATCAAGTGCTGTATCGCAAAAGACTTAATCAAGGTTTTAAAGTCTATTAAACAAAATAAATTAAACATAGGGCAGTGTGGATGAAGATGTTCAAAAGGAAAAGAAGGGAGTACATGATGGATCAAACTACAGGTAGTTTATGAATCTCATGATGAGGTTTTTCAGGCTAAAGAAATGAACCATAAGACAGCTGTAGCTCAGCATGACTACTCCAACATGAGAGCTCATTTGGGAGGTGAGTAAGTGTCTCACATCACAGTATAAAACCGATCTTAAATCATTATTAAACTCTTGCTGGGCCCCTTAAAGACGATAACTTGATCTCACACATTTCCAGAGTCAAACTTCCTCAGTTATTTGTTAGAGACGACTGGTCTCATTTATGCAGATATTCTACAAGGTCATGAAGTAAGTGCTTTTGTTCTTATTCAAACTTTTTTTTTTTTACAAATATGTTTGTGATTCATAATTAAAATTAAACCTGGATGAATGTCAAAGAAATCAAGGCAGAAAAAAATACCTTATATTCTAGGTCAAACATAATTGCCTGGAAAGACAAAAAAAATAGTTTTGATTTGCTTAATGGTTATGTGAAACTATGTGGGACAGATTGAATAGATTGATGTGTTACATTAACATAGCCTTTCTTTTTTCCAAATGTATTTTTAAACCAGTAGGGATTCTGTCACCCATGAGAAATGCTAACAGCTCCCTAGAAGATTGCATAGATGCCCTTGTCTTTTATCATACCAACTTCTTGCTACCAAAAAGCACCTCTTCAGTGTCAAGTATACTGTTGGATGACAGTTCTCGTCACTGGTGAACATGTAAATAAAGTGGTATGAGCAAGTGAGAGAATTTGACAATTACAATATTTGTTATCATAGGATTCTTATGCACACACTGTGACTGTGTAAGTGCATGATATAAGTTCTTGTAGGAGTGTTTTGTTGAGAAGCGAGAGAAAGAGGCTAAATGTAGGCCTACATTAACATTTACCACATAAGATGGCCACTTGTGAATGCCGTCTCTGAACTGCCTAAGACACAAACAGGCTGAATAATGGGTGTATATTATTATCCTAATCAACAATGCAGTAAGAAACCAGTTTAAGTTGACATTTGTTACTGTTTATGGATAGACATTTACTTATGAATTTGAGTGCAACACTTTCAAAAACAATGCATCAAACAACTGACTGTAAAGCATTGTGTCTCGGGACACAAAAAAGGCAAATCCATTTATATCCACTTTGTCGCTGTTTATATTCAATGTGATTCATCAAAGAGGCCATAAAGCCAGTGCTTAATAACTCGGAAACCTGTTTCGGCAGCGATTTAATTGAACAAAAGCAATTTCTCTGTCAAGTGTTAAAAAAAAAAAAAAAATGCCACTTCAGTTCAGCAAGGCCTTGTTGGGTAAATTCCCAATTACCCAGATGGTTGTTCAACCCTCAGTGGAAGAGTGCACTGATATTAATAACACTGAGATGAATCCTTGCTTTTGTGGGTTACTGCTGTCCAAAGTGAAAATATTAAAATCAATCAGTGAATCCCTTCTGCAATGATGTTTAGGGGTAACACTTTACTTCACAGATTGGTAATAATAAGGTAGCTTTGTGGTAATATGTCAGAAAATCATAGTAACAACTCATAACAACTCATGTTACAGAACAATAACTGAATAATTATTGAATAATTGTGTTATTGCTAAGCAATAACCCACTATTTGTTATGGTAATAAGGCATTAATAAAATGGTTGCAATAAAGAATTACTTTGTTTGTTATGGTGAGAGTTTAGGGTGAGACTTAAAGTGAAGTAATGAAAATGTTAAGATTCAGTGTTAATTCCAGGTAATTACTCAGTAACCTATGTACTGTCACATAAATTACATGGAATCAGGATTGTAAAATTCATTTCTGCCTGTTTCAATTTTAGCTACAGTGTAATAGCCACTCCAAGACAGTGAATCAAATCACACTGGATCTTAAATGGGATCCATTTATTGTGGAAACATGATAAGACCATGACAAACAAATTATAGCCCGGCCCTAAATTGTCTAAATTGCAGAATTGCCCCTGCTTATATTTGGCACAGGCCTTTAATCATTTTAGTGAAAAAAAATTCTCTAAACAGGAGAAAATTGGTCATTTAAAACATTGTGAATATTCTCCCTCATAAGACTATTCATATTAAATCCCTTGGGGAGAACCAGGAGATTGAAACAGGCACAAATGAAACATTCTGGTTCTCTCAGAGTGCAATGAAAGTAAACAGGCATTATTTATTCAAAACATACAGCATTAGGCTATAGCCTATACCAATAGGCCAAATATCTTCTGGTTATATCTTTTTGTAGAGGAATTACAGGCAATGAGCTGAAGTGAATTTCTTTTAGCGGTTGATTTTTTTTAATTTTAAAAAGAATTTCAAAAGGTTAAGTTTGATGCTTATTCAGTAGCCCAGTCACAGGACTAGTGAAACGGCTTTTTAAAAATGCATCTCCTGCTTTTGCGCAAATGACAAAGTTGAATCTGTCAATGACATCCCTATTTCTTCAGAACGGAACTGATCCCCACTTTGTACCCGTAGGCATGAACTACCATGAACTATCTTGCTCTGCCTATCTACTGTCTTTGCTCATACCATGCCTCATAACATCCAATAATACCACTGACACCTGAACATGGGAGTGCACAGCAGAATGTGCACAAACTTTGTTTTGCTAATGATTTAGTTCTCTTTATGTTTCAATGGAGTTTAGTAGATTGTTTTATCAGGGAGTTTAGGTAAATTGTCAGCTAGCTTAGCTGTCCGCCCAGTGCCATTTTATGATCCACAATTCTATGATTATGTCCTCATTTCTGTTTAATTGTCATGATTCGTGTTTGGTTTGTCCTGGTCCTGCCATATATACATCACAATGATATGATCCAATTCAAGCCCAACATTATTTGATGCATTTCATTAATTACATTAATTCATTTGAAAAAGGTGATAGTGTAGTTTACAGCCCTGATTCCTTGTGATTTCTACAAAAGTACATAGGTAATTATGAGGAAATTACAGGTTACAGTATCTTATCATTTCATTACTAAAGTGTTACCATCAAATCCCCATAACAGCAAGGTAATTCCTGATTATTACTTATTAATTGGTTTATTGATTAGAAATAACATGGAAATTGCAATTACTCAGTTAGTATTCAGTAACAGTTATGAGTTGTTGATTGCATGATTTTACCAAGTTATTATCACAAAACTACACTGCTACCGATTTGTAAAGTGTAAGTAAAGTGTTACCTGTTTGGGTCATGTCATCTCTGGCATTTGGTTTTCTTCCAATCAACATTAGTGGATTGGGATCAGGCCAAGTACTGACATAAAAATCAGTTAATACTGGTGGACAAAATAGCTGTATTGATAAACATGTAAACCTTGCTGATCTTAAATGTATCAGTGTTCAGTTTCAGCTCTGGCATGTCTGGGATGCCTCCTGCTCCATTTAACAGACCATAATGAGCCACAGTGCTTCTTCCACCACAATGCAGCTGTGCCCATGCAATTTATCAAAGACTAACACCTAGCAGTTAATAGCCTGGAAACATTCTTATAGCAGTTTAACTGAACAAAAGTAATTTCCTTGTTCAGGCAGAAGTGTCTTTGAATGGAAAAGTCCTGAAAAGATTCTTTCAATTTATCTGCATTACTAGCAATAGTATTAGTTATTGTAATGCAGCTGACAAGTAGGAATGCCTCTGTGTTTTTAGTCATCATCACCACCATCTTCACCCA
>JAIFZK010000002.1:8300000-8302500 GCA_027481765.1 Tenualosa thibaudeaui
GTGGATTCTTTGTGAACAGCAAACTGAAACTTTCAAGGGACAACATAGATTTTAGTTGTGAAATCGTAGTTTGATGACATCTGTAGTACCACAGGACAATTCACAATCCACAGAAGAGAACATCAAATACTTGCCGATTACCAGTAGATGTGTGCAGTCGTCTAGTCTTTTGCTTGTCCTCTTCTCTAGTGCTGGAATCATGTACTGTTCCAGCAACACAAACTGCCCCTACTTTACATTTCTGTGGCCTTGTTGGCAAAGAATATTGGGTGTGAGGTGGGTTAGTGGCAACATCCTATCACTGCCTGTCACTTGGACTAAAATGGTCTGCTAAATAATCACTTTAAAATCACCAGATGTGCAGCTGAAGTAGTTTGTTCACAGACCATATGCTGCAACAAGTAACCTCGACTGGAATGAATGGAATTGGCTTCACATGACGTAAAAGAACAAAACAATTAGACCATTCTTGTGAGATTATTATTGCAAAGCTTTTGGTGTGCATGGTGTACCCCCGGAAGTTGAAAAATCACAAGAGTTTAAAGAAGCTTTTTATTTCTCTTAGGCTTTCAAATGGAGCGCTGTCTGTGGTGCTGGAGTCATGTGTCTTCCTCCACAGCAGCTGGGGCCTCAACAGGACATTTATCTATTCTCCACTGTGAGGAATATGCTGATGGTGGACTCATTTATTCTCAATGGGTGACTGAACTTTACAGCCCGTCATCAAAGTGTTGTACGTCCATAGTCTCCATGGGGTCACCATGGTTTGAAGCACCACTGAACATGTATTTCCTTTGTACATAGTTTTAAGAAAAGACCACTTCTGGCACAAAGGAGCCCTTAAAAAAATGAGCTGAAATCCACCTCCTGATGAGACTAAATGTACACCATTATTCTGTCCTACTGGCCTCATCAGCTGCTGGGGTGTCCATGGGGAAGGTGACCCTGAGCTCCACCCGGTCTGCTCTCTTCTGTTCCACTCTGCCACATACACACACACACACACACACACACACACACACACACACACAGCGCTGGTGGTGATGTGTGTCACACATCACTCTCCCACACTCTAGAGAAAGAGAGAGAGAGACATTAACAAAAACACACAGAGATAGAGGGAATAGACAAAGACAGAAGGTGACGAACAAAAAGAGAGTGATAGAGAGAGAGCGAGAGAGAGAGAGTGACAGAGGGAGAGATAGAGAGATAGAGAGAGAGACAGAGAGAGAGAGAGAGAGAGAGAGAGAGAGAGAGAGAGAGTGCACAATGCTCGGCAGAACCTCTTCAGACTGAGGAAGTGAATTAGTCTGAGGAGCTGAAGGATATCCATGCACTTGAGCCACAGGAGATGGAACACAGAGCCAAAATGGACTCCAGGGATTTATTATATTCCTCCTACTGTACAGGGGGCAGGGAAGAAGTAAGACACTCACAAAAAAAATCTGAAAGCTCATTTCACACAGTAAACAATAGAAAATGTAGCTTTCTGTGGTGATGAAGTCAGTTATGAACAGCTGTCCTTATCTGATCGGATATTCCAGCACGGGATGCTAAAGAGAAGTACTGAATCACTTAGATTTACATTTACATTTACGTATTTAGCAGAATAGAGTTATGTTGACTGACAAGGTAATAAACACAATTTCAGTTTTATTCAGTATCGATTTGTTGGTTCACCGGCTCACCGATTAAGCAGCTGATGGTAACTGCCGAATATACTGTAGACAGAGATGGCTGAGAGAGCCTTCATTCACCCTGTAATTAGCCATGTAACCAAAGTCATGAAATGTCTTTAAACGGTCCTCTCCTGTGTACCAAAAACAGTGAAATAAAAATGTTCACTGGCTTGTCAGAATTGACCACTCATTCATGTGCTGATGCACATACAGATAAGTCAAATTTGTTTTTTGTGTGTAAAGTAATTAACTCATTCAGTCATTCTCTCTCTCTCTCTCTATCTTTCACACACACTCTTTCTCTCTCTCTCCATTTGGTGGTTACAGTCTGGAGATACTCTCAGTCTGGATTAATTGGAAGCACATCATTTATTAATTTGTGGACTATAATAGAATATTCTAACATGGTTCCGCTTCTGCCCCCACCATCATCATATGAAACAGAAAACCATGACATTCCACATTAAAACCCCGCAGAGCGCCTCCCGTTACGTTTTACCCCGCACAGAATTTGTCCTTGTGTGCCTCTTTTCATCACTTCCTTCTTGTCTTCAGATATTTTATTTTTTGCCGTCTCTCTCCTATCCCCCCATTTCTCTCATCCTTTTTTTCTTTCTCTGTCATTCTCTCATCACACTAGGATTCTTCTCTGTGCTTTATTTTTATTTTTCCCCTCCTGTAAGCCATTAGTCCCTTTCCTCCCCCTCACATTCTCATCCCATTTTTCAGACACTGTGTTATTGAGCCGGTTGACCTTCTTGTTTCAATCCCCTCCTATAGCTACAGTCTTGTACTTTCACATCTCTCTTTCTCTTTCTCTC
>JAIFZK010000002.1:8305000-8357500 GCA_027481765.1 Tenualosa thibaudeaui
TCTCAGCTTACTCAGGCATACTTTGAATATCTGTCCCATTTTAGGGTTATTGTGAAACTGTGTTCAGTGCTTGATATGTAGTCATATTTCTATAGAAATACTAAGCATGCTGGGTGTCCTCCACAGTGATACCTTGATGACTAGTGATGTATTTCCACTGTTAAGGAGACCAAAGCCTCTAATTGTCCTCTGCAGTGATGAAAGATGATATGATGATCAGAGGACAAAGGCAGAGATAAGCATATAGCGCCTCCTAGTCTGGCAGATCCACTTTTAGATCTATATTCTGGCAAAGCACTGCTAACTGGATGTAGAGATATCATGTAGCACCTGCTTTGCCAGTGATTTGCAAGATTAGAGTCCCACATTTCTATCTGCCTAGAAAATTGCATTTTTTTCAAACCTGACAAAAGTTTCTCATGTGGTGAAGACATTACAATGATGTCCTATGTCCTACAATGATTACAATGATGTCCAATGTTTGTCCTACATCTAAAGCTAAAAGTTATTTAGCTCTATTTACACCCCCTCCTCTCTCTCTCTCTCTCTCTCTCTCTCACACACACACACACACTCACACACACACACACACACACAAACACTATATCAGGTAAGACACCTATAGTCATATACACACACTGCAGGTGGGAGTCCCCTCCCTGAGTCAAGAATATCAAAATCTCTCAAAATCAACAAGGATAGAGCTTTCTGATAACCTTACTAGAATGACACTTTTCAAACCTGACAAACCTTTTTCTCCCTTTTGGTAACAATAATAAAATGATAGGCTTCTACCAGATGAACATAAATAATATCTAATTCTGTTTGGTTTTCCCCAAACACACACACACACACACACACACACACACACACACACACACACACACACACACACACACACACATTAGCATTCTCAGTTGCTTATTTTAAGACCCAGTAAAAGATGGATTAATGGTTTTTTTTTTTTCTTTCGGTGATGTGAAATATATCAGAAAAGGATAACTAAACACATGTAGAATCTTCATTGGTCAATGGTCAATCTTCTTTGGAGTTCTACAGTTTAACTGTTTCTCAGGGTAGGTCTGAGTAGGGCAGGACTAAAATACAGTCTGCTTATGTGTAGAGGTTATGTTTAGCATAGCCCTTTCTATAGACCCAGTACTGACTCTGCTTACCTCCACAATAGCACCCCATCCGTTATATCATAGGAACCAAAGATTCTAGAGCATTACATTGTAGCCCATGTGGACTGGAGCATACCTTGTGGATAGAAAGCACCACCCAAATTTGCACCACTTTGACTTCAAACTTTACCCATTTAGTAATATTCATATTCGCCCAAAATCAATAAGGTGATCAGTAACCACTATATCTAGTATGAGGAACTTAAAGAGGATGTTTATTTTGACTTTACCGGGTCTTTAAACAGTAGGTGGTCCTGTGATGCAGTGTGACATTTTCTGTCGCTGTCATTGTGTAATTAAGACAAGCAGTACAGGTGGTGGTGGAGATGCCTCCAAGCTGGTTTAATAGTTCAAAATGTCAAATGGAGGTGTGTTCTACATAACACACACACAACCACACATGTGCACTGTTTGTGTTTTGAGTGGTATAAAAATGACTCGTCCAGTTGTTTTTTCATGAACAACGCAAAAGTGTCTCTGACCTGAACACATAACTCATCCTCACCTCAGTTCAGACTTCCCATCCTATCTATGCACATAGATTAGCCATAGAAGACTGAAAACATAAACATATTAGCTTAATAGCCATTATCTAAACATTTTGAAGTTCTGACATGCAGCTGAAATAGCAACAGAAATAGATGAGTACTTCTGACGGTCTACCATATACCATATATGGTCAAACTATCTGGTTTCTCCAAAGTCACGCTTCTTGTCAAAAGTGAATATGCAACTCGACCATCCCACTGACTGTGCTACACAATGTGTCCGTTCTCTCTCTTTTCCTCCTCTTATATTTTACGAGAATGGTTTTGTTCCCCTCACACTGCAAACCAGACAGACACAGCTTCTTATTTCTGTTGTGTGTTTTGCTTTTCATGATGCCTCCCATTCTGTCTGGTCCATGGCTGCTTTACAGTCTAAACGGAACTAAATCCTGAGGATGGAATATGAAAGAGAGGAAGACAGGGGGAGAGAGACAGGAGAGACAGAAAGGAAACCATTCAGGAGAAAAACACACTCACACACACACACACACAGACAAGGGTACAGGAATAGAATTTGTTAGAATAGAAGTTGTTTGTCTGGTTTTGACTGGCTTATAGTGTGTGTGTGTGTGTGTGTGTGTGTGTGTGTGTGAAAAAAAAAACATTATGGTGACATAAAAAAAGAGAGAAAAGCAGAGAGGGGAGGGAAAGAAGACACAAATTGTGATCATCACCACGGGCACTGCTGGAGCAAACAATGACAGTGTTGTCACTTTGTCCTTTTTATTTTCTTTTTTTTCCTCCTGGATCTCATCCATTTGTCTTCTTTATCTCTCTCCCTGCATCTTCTCAGTTTCCGTTCTCCAATCTCAGGGATGCTATTGTGGCCATAAAGCGTTATTTGTTTTCTTTTATTCTCATATTCATTCATGTGTTTGTTATTATTGCTGTTGTTATTCATTCAGCCTCTCGCCTAACTTCCCTCTTTTATCAGAAACAGAGGGAGGGCTGTCAGAGAGAAAAATAGCAAGTCAGTCTCAGCTCACTGATCAAAGCAAGACAGGGCTGACTTGAGCAACAGGCTAAGTATTCTCATGCTGCTCCTGTTATTGGCTTGTTTGGTCCCATCAAGCAAGGCAGAGCAAAGTAAGATGTGTGCAGTGTTTTTGTGTGTGTATGTGTGTGTGTGTGTGTGTGTGTGTGTGTGTGTGTGTGTGTGTGTGTGTGTGTATGTGTGTGTGTGTTGAAATCTCTTGTCTACGGAAGTTAGGGCTGACAAAAAAGGGTGCTGTTGCTGAAAGGTTTTTGGTTTACGATTTTAATTAGTTGACAATTTGTTATGTAAATCATAAATACTGGATGTAGGAACAGTTTTTTTGTGCAACACAATGGAGACTTGTGATTTTTTATTTGATGTCATTCTTCATTTGATATAGTCTAGCTTGTGTCATCTATGTTATCCATCTTATGTATGGTTTAGATTTAGATTTAGATTTAAAGATGATTTGACAAGGGTTCATCGGATATATGTCCATAGTATATTATGTGTGAATGTGTAAATTAATAAATCAGATGGGTTTATGTGTAATCTGCTGTTGATCACTCCAATCACTCTCAGAAATTATATAAAATGCCACAAATACCTGTGATTGCCTACAAATTCTCATTCACATTTAGAGTCAAAACTAAACTGCAGGGACCAGTTTCATCACAAAACACCATGCCAACTGTTGTATAACTTGCATAACTGCATGTCAGTGTTCAAAGGTATTCTTGTAAGTACATGTGTGTGCAAGATCATTGCATGCTTTCAACTGGTCAGTGAATCGACCAATCAATCTTTCCATTAGTGTTGTAAGCAAGACATTACAGAAAGAAAGACATCAATTAACTAATCCCTAAGTATAATCTACACATATACTGTGACACATTACAGTGACATAAGCGAACACATATTTTTAGCAGCAGTGCTTTATGAGTAACAGCGATTTTACAGATTTAGAAGCTCTTGGTGTGAACGCATCAACATACAGTGACATTTACATTTGCACAGTAACCTACTAATCTCTGGCAGTAAAACAGGGCTTTATAAAGACAACAAAAATGGAGAGAGAAAGAAGTAGGGACAGTAGTAGAAGTAGTAGAGACAGGAAACAGGAGATGGAGAATGTGAGAGAGACACTGTGTGCATAGGAGAGAGAGTAAACTTCATACTGTGAGAAGGTTATTTAATGCAGTGAGCAGGTGATTGTGTATAACAAATAACAGGATCTAGACTTCTAGAGAGATTCTAGACCTGAGTCTAGACTTCTAGAGTTCCTGAGAAGGATGATGAGGTTAGCAAACCAACAAACAACAGCATGAACATGAAAGCATGACAAATCACACCTCTCAAATCACACAGCATTTTTTTTTTTTTTTTTTTTTTACTTTTTTTCATATCTTTTTAATTTCATATCTGAACTTATTCTGGCAACAGCACTCTCTTTTGACAGTTCTGATATATTGGCATACATGCAGTCCCAAAGTTGATTTTAATCTTGAACTGTAATGGAGGGATAATGGACTTCGGCTGGCCCAGTTACAGCATGCTAATGGTATTTTGTATGCACTTCCCTCCCCCTCATACGTTAGTCATATGGCCAACAGTCACTTGCGTTTATCAAAAATGTCCATATGGCCAGTAAGTTATGACATTGATATGAATTTGGTGAAGCAACAAACACATTGTCATTGAAGCACTTTGTGACAGATATGCTTTCACAGAATACGATGCATGATGTTTTTATATCTTTGCATTTCTCCACCATGAGATTTCTATTGGGTGCAATATATGGAGAGGCAAAGGTTGGCGTTTCTCAGCTATTCCTTGGTGGAGACTTGTTGACATCTTTGTCAGTCCTTGGCAGGCATCAGAGGGAGCAAACATGAGTTTTCTATAGTCAACACCCAAGATCCTGTCAGAGGCCTTCTAACTCTATCAGTGTGGAGCACTAATTGCACTACATATGAAAGCTCATTAGCAAGCATTTTGGGTAATGGGGGCCTCTGGAAATTTATTAATGTGGGCGTTCAGCCCATGCCTAATTACCGTCCCCTGTGCACGCCACAACATTAAGCACAGGCTTCAGTCAGACCCTCAAACAGATTTCAGACAGATTCAGCTGAGTAACTTCCATATGGAGCAGGGCACACACTGAGAAAGAGCACATGCAGAGAATCTAAGCAGTGAACTTTAGTGTGTGTGTGTGTGTGTGTGTGTGTGTGTTGGGTGGAGGTGGGGGTACAAGTGCACAGCTTGCAGGTAGGTGTAGCACAGTTGCATCTAACAACTTCAGAGTCATAATTATTTCATAACAAATTTTGCATTTTATTCTGTTCTCATCTTATACGCCTGTTATGGCATCTGTGTCAGGGAATGTACACGTTTTAGAGTACCTTAAATTAAAAAAAAAAAAGTAATACAAACTTGGAACAGAAATGTGTTCACTCTTTGCACTGATATGTAAATATAACTCTTGTCATATTCTGTTTGTTTACAGAGGGTGGCCTGTCAAAAATACAAGGGCATCTGATGTGATGTAATGCGAACGGCCTGGTCTTCTCTGGTTAGAGTTGCAAGCCTAGTCTTCTTGATTTCATCACCAGAAAAGTTTCACTTCTGAAACTGAAAATGCCCCCCCCCCATAATGGAATAAACCTCGTAACTAGGAGTTACTTTGGAGTAACTTCAAGGGTATTAATGAAGTCTTTACAGAAGATTTTACAGGTTGATGGCAAATATGATGCATGCAGCTTATTAACCTTATGGACCCTATGACTACTTCCATGTTTCAGGATTCGGTCATTATTAGAGCTGTCTATGCAAACATTCTGTGTGTGTGTATGTTGGTACCCAAGACAGAATTATCATGTGTTCAGACATGTCAGATGAGGTTTATTTTCATTTTTATTTGAAGTGAAATTTTTTCCAACAAATATTTAAATCTGACTCTTTACAATGAAGTCTGTATCCTAGAAAAAAAAGGTCATTTCATGTTATGTGTTTTTTTTGGCTCATTTTCATGGGAACAAGCTAAACTGTGCACTTAGGCCACCATATGCTTCATTTTGGAAAGCCCAGAGTTTGGCCAGAAAGTTCCCTGACTTCCCGACGGCCTCATCTTGCTAATGGTCATGATTTCTCTGACACTGACTTGTCCCTGACACCACGGCCCTTTCTGGCTGCTGCCAGATGTAAATCAGATTTGCATGTTGAACACCAACAGCAGAAAGCCCAAGTTGATGTGAAACACTTAAGGTATTACTATGTTAAAACACTTTACCATATGAAGCCAGAAATAGTTGTTTCTTTGAGACTGTAAATATATATATATATATATATATATATAAATATAATATATATTTTTTTTAATTATGAAATAGAATTGCGCCACACCATAAAATTGTGGGTGTATAATTTTTTTTTTATGTTGATTTATTTCCCTGCATTATCTTCCTGCTAACAGTAATAATAATAATAATAATAATAATAATAATAATAATAATAATAATAATAATAATAATAATAATAATGATTTCACAGGATGTGATGTTAACAATCCAAGGCTCACACCTGGCTGCATTCTTTAAGCTGTTTCTCGACTGTAATTGAGAAGACTGAATAGACGTGACATCAGGGTTGTTAAGAGGGGTCATACTTTCTGATATGGTAGATCCACTTGTTTGGTGTTTTCCATTGAGTCCTTTTTGTTGGTGTTGATTCACTGACTGACAAAATGCAGTTGGCTGGTGGCAGCTGTATGCTGTGCCCGGGATCTGGAACGGCACTCCTTCACAACACGTATGCTAACGAGGCTAATCGTCCAAAATACATAACCCATGTGTGGACTATGAGTAGTTACCTGCTGGAGCTGTTTGTGATGCATTGTGACTTTGTGTTGGACTGTGGTATTTTTTCTTGATATTGCTTGTTCAGTTTACGACCCACTGAGCAATATTTCCAGGTCATTAGTATGGAACAGCTGCCAGAGACCAACAAGTCCATTTACACTACATTCCTGATGAAGTTGTGCAGTGTGTGCTGCTCTAAGAAGAGACTGGACAGACACGTCATTGGGGTCTGTTAAGTAAGGCTTCTATTTTCATCAACATCTCACTAACTATGCCCACAATGTCTCTAGTAGGTTCAGACTCCATTATTGGGATACCAGGTAGGGTCATTTCCACTCTGCCACCACCAAAACTATCCAAATGGTTTTGTAAGGTCCAAGAATAGAACATGGAGATCCTTTCTTTCTTCTTTTGCGCTTTGAATTTGGTGCCAAATCATGATAGTGTGATCAAGAGAACCAGCAGACCCTGGGATGCATTTACACTACATTTGGTCCCGGGGCTGATGAAGCTCTTGCCTGCCTAACTGCCTGCACCACCTCTGCACCAGGGCGGGTGTCCATCAGGTGCTCTGGTTGTTCGATTGGTGGAATGTCCTCTGAGATGGGTAGCCGCTCGTGTTTTCTTTCATCTGCATTCATTGTTGTAAGTGGTTGATTTCCCTTTTCTTTAGTAAAAAGTGACTTTACAAATTTGTAGGGATCCTTGAAGAACCGTGATCTTGCTCGTTCATTTTTTTCCCTTGTTTTCTGCATGTTCTCTGCTCATTTCAGGGTACTTAGATATAATAAAAAATAATAATCATTGGCTGATTGATTCGTTGATTGATTTCTTACATGCTGCTACTGCAAAAAAGCTGTGACCTTTTCATACAACAGTCTTGGTCAGGCAGTAACAGTGGCTGTGGAGCTGTGAGAGCTGAGTAATGCAGGACCATGGGGAAGGAACAATCTCAGAAGTGTAGCTGTGTAGCTACATAGAGTACAATTATAATTTGAATGTGCCATGTGGTAAATCACCCAATAAAGGTTAGTCGAGAGGTAACCTGCTGGGTTACCTCTGTCGCTGTCATTCTGTCTTGGCTTATGAAAACCTTTTCAAAAGTTTTTTTTTTTTTTTTTTTTTTGCCCAGTACAACTGTTAAATGTCAAAGCACTTTAATTCTGTTCCTGTTTCTTTCAACATGTCTCTGTTCCCTTAACATTTATTTTGGGGGCTGTGGTCACTGCTAGTCATGTTGAGGATATTAAGTCTCAGTGACGAAACCAATTACTCTGTGTGTGTGTGTGTGTGTGTGTGTGTGTGTGTGTGTGTGTGTGTGTGTGTGTGTCAGTGCATGTGTGTGTGTGTATGTGTGTGAGGTGTGTATATACAGTATGTGTGTGGCCAGCACAGTATTTGTGTGTATGTGTTTATGTGTATTGTGTGTATGTGTGTTTACTTGAAATGGCACCATCTACCATTAACCACCAGCTACCATGTCAACCTCACTCCATAACTGTAATGGGTCCATTTGCGCTCAGTGGAAGATAAGGGGCATTACAGGCTGACAGCTGCAGCAGTGGTAGCAGCAGCACTGGGAGAAGGAGAGTTTATAGATTCTGCTTTAGGGAGAGAAACAAAGCCAAGTCAATAAATCAGCAACTTAAAAAACCAAATGACTCAAAACAAGGGCCACTAGGTCCTGTTTAGAACTAGTGTGTGTGCACGCATGTGTGTTTGTGCATGTGTATGTGTGTGTGTGTGTCTATGTGGGTGTGTTGTGTTTATGTTGTGTGGGTATGTGTGTGCGGGATGGAAGCATTATGCCATGTATGATACAACACATCTATCCCTCTCCCCCCAATACCCCATTGCTATACTGCATATTGTGTATTATATATTGCAATTCTCATTATTGCTACACATAATATATGGGTAATTATTGAAAGGGAGAGGCGGGTGGCTGTTGTAACAAAATGACTTAAGCTATGAATATAATGGAATGCAAATGTTCCAGAAACATCTGTAGGTAGAGGATAGGGGGAGAAGCACTAAAAACAAGTAGGAACCCTGAGATGAGTAAGCGAAAGGAAGGCTGTAAGAGAGAGAGAGAGAGAGAGAGAGAGAGAATGTCACATCTTGCCCAGCATTCACTACGGTTAACTAATCTAACCTTTTTCCAAACTCTGACCTTAATGTCTGCCTTATGGAATATTTTAATGACTTGTGCTGCTCTGAGATTTGCTTCAGTGGCTGTTTTGCATGTTCCCACTCAGTTTTTCACTTTAACTTTTCTCCTCGTTTTTTTTGTCTGTCATGTCTGTCAGTACACCACTACTTACTGTTCCATACTCCCACATCTCTTTCTCTCACTCTCCTTCTGTCTATCCATTGTTCTCATATCTAATGTAAAAGAATAGGAGCAACATGAATTTAGCAATGTGTCTCTATCCAAACGTGAGCAGACCAATGATCAGGTGAAGACACAGCCACTACTCCACCACAGCCATACATGTTGTTTCTCACACCTGACCTGTTTTAGGCATCCCAGACTTTACGTTTGTGGTTTGTGGATGTAGTGGAGTAATAGAAACCTTCCAAAACTACTGGCAGTGTTGCTTGTTCAGCAGGTTGAGTTAGCAAGAATGAGAGAGAGAGGGCACTTACTGCGTCCTGATTACTTCATCCAGGGAGGTCTGATTGAAGTCTCTGTCTCATCACACATCGTCACGATTGTTCCTGCTACTGTCCGAGTAAGATTAATCGGCGTCATTCTCTCTCTCTCTCTCTTTCACACACACACACACGCACACACACACTCACACTGACACACAGCATGGGCCAATATCCCTGTTGTAAAGTTACTTCACTTAGTTCACTCAGTTTGGAGGAAAACAGAGAGGGCAAATGAGTCAGCTCACATACATTGACTTAGATTTAATCAGAACTGGGGTTAGCGATAGTGTAAGCCATGCTAAGCGATTTTATTACACTTACTGTACTAATGCAGTGCCTTTCAACCAATAACCCTGTTGTTTGAGGTCACTGAGCTCTATTGGTAAGATTAAAAGCTAAAACCGATAAAAGAAGCAGCAAGCAGACAGCAAACTGTTAGCTGAAACTAACTGAAATGTGCATAGAAACCCACTTTCAGTTTAATTTTACTTGCCCTGTGAAGCACAGATATACTATACATGTGTAATTACCACTGGCTAAATTGGAAAATACATTGTGCAGCTCTGTGTTGAACGTAGGAACAAATTGCAAAAATATAAGGCAGCTTTTCACAACATTATACCAAATACAAAAGACACCAGCTGTCATGTTAGCAAGCTCCAAGAAGTGCCAACAAAGCTCTAAGATAATGATGGTGCAAAGTTTTGCTTACCTTTAGGAAGCAAGCTTTGTAGTTTTATACCAACATTTCTTTAATTGGTTAGATGATGTTTTTTGGGAATAGGCTGCATACCCATCTTTGACGTATGCACTGCTGGCAGTAGACAAATTAGAAGATATTTTTGTGGAAAGATAAAGAGATTTTAGGCCCACTGTGGTGCATTTGCTCATTTGCATTCACCTGTTCAAAAAGAATTTTTCCCAACAATATGCTAAGAATGCTTTGTGTGTCTATGAGTCTGGGCATATGTATAATTGTAATTGTGTGTGTGTGTGTGTGTGTGTGTGTGTGTATGTATCAGTCAGCAGCATCCCTGGCTGCTGACCACATGTCCACTAGTCCACTAATCTTCCTCCTCTTGCCATCTCTTCACCAGAAGGCATCCAGTTCCTCTCCCTCAGGCATCTCTTTCCCTTTGCTCCCCTCACCCCACTACTTTCCCCCTCTTTTTTCCCTCTCCGTTTTTCTCTCTCTCTTCCCTCTTTCCTTTCCTCTGTTTCCTTTGTTGCACCAATTGCTCTGTATTTTCTTTCATGTTCTGTTATCTCCCTTAACAATGGGATTATCTTTTCTGATTGGCTGATGAGGTTGGAATCAAGGCATAGTGCTTTGTGAGGCGGTGATTATCGTGGAATAACTCCCGACAGAATCATGGGAGCCTGACGCCTGCAGAGGCCTTGAATCACTCTGAAGGGAGTTATTCCATGATAATGACCGCCCCCAGAAAATTATCTCGCTTATTACACAGCTACCTATTGAATACATCAATAACATGACAACAAAGTATGTTCATCATTGCTATCAGAGTCATTTTTATGATTGAGGTGGATAATAGCTTATAGGAAAAAAAAACGGTAGTCCGTAATTTACAGATCAATCAGCTAATTAGTTAGGGCAACGTTCTGTTTGACTTTCCCTAACAGCGGTATGCTATACGACAATATCAGACCATAGAACGTTGGGAAGTCCCACTGAAGTGAATGGAGCATTCTTCAGAATTATAAAGAGCTGTGCAATGACTCTGTATAACTAGCTGCCTTTGAAGTAGATCTAAAAATTTTTGAATCTCCGTTCCTTATCAACGGGGTGTTTATGAATGGTAACCATAACACCCTTCCCCCCTTAACGGTAGCTATAATAGGTTATTTTCTGTAGTCCATACACATGATTCCTAAATATAAAGAATGTTGTAGACAAAATTATATTCGCCCGTTGCAGAGTTCTTCACTGCCACCTTTCCATAATTTCCATCAAACTGGTCACCTCGTCGGCCGTTATCTTTACTTATTTCAGAAAGAGTAGAAGAGTTGCTTTTTGTGCTACTGTACTTTTTTATACATCTCTGTTTCTATGTTTGATCAGTGCAGTTACAGTAATGCATGCCTGGCAGCTCTCTTATGTCTCACAATGCTCAATGTTGTTGGTTATGATGTATATAGTATGCTGCTTGCTGTCTGTCTTTTCACTACAACACTTTCCATTTTTTCCCACACACCCACACATACACACTCTCTCTCTCTCTCTCTCTCTCTCTCTCAACACTTAACATACTATTGATTTATTATTTATTTTTGAGGAGCAAAAACACAAGAATTTCACTCTTATAAAAGTATAATGAGATGTAATAAAGGCTATCTTTGATCTTGAATCTTGAATTGTGCACTCTCTGTGTAATTGGGCTTGGGATTGAGTACTAGATTTTCTAGTTGGCGAACTCTTATTCCTTCCATAACCTGATGTAGTACTTTAGGAAGGAATATTGGGTGCCGCCACTATGTCGGCGTAAGCCTATACGTACCAACATTTGAGGAGAAAAATCCGGGAGATTTTCCAGGGGGGGGGGGTCTGTTTCTGTTTTTTTTTTTTTTTTTTTTTCTGACTTGCTAGCCTATTCAGAGAGAATATGAATACATCATGAATTGTGCTCGATTTCAAGTATGCAATTTGGACTAGGCTGCTTTTGTTTAGTGTGAGTTGGGTTGTTTCCTGGAAAGAAAATCGCCCAACAAATTCACTCGCTGACTTGGAGAAATGTTTGCATTGCACGTACAGTAGCTGTGCATTGCATGTTGCTGTGCACTGTTTTGGCCACTACATGAATTGCAAACACACTCTGGAATGTGTTGTTTGTCACTCAAATGCACAGAGTGCATTGATCCATCTCATTTGCGATACAAAATGAATGACTCTCTAACATGGATAGCATTTTCATGTAGAACATCGATATTTCTTGCTAACAACAAACAACAGTAACGTTAGCTTTCACCACAGCGTATAGCATGCCATATACACATTGAAATCTCAAAGACGTTGGGAAGACCATTGTGGACTCTTTGACGACTAGGGAGAGAAGGTACAGATTATGTAAAGAGACATAGAGTGGTGTTGAAAGATGCAAACAGAAGCCTCAGATCCCAAAATCTGGAAAGAAAACAACAACAAAAACAGGAAACAAACACAGACAAACACAGCAGTACTGCCAAACTTGATTTACAGTTCAAAGGAGGAGCGCTTTGAAAATGAAAGCAGGTCAAAAGATGCTGAGACCAATGAGCTGCTAAAATGTCTGGGAGTGCTGTCTGGGCATTCTTAGTGAATGAGAGGGTGATATTTACACAAACACAATTCTGCTTTAATTTCTCACTCTGAACCACAAATGGCCTCATAAGGTAGTACATTAGAGCTGTGATAAATTTGAGTCTGTTAATCACTACAGGATAATCCCGATTAGAAATGACAGTGGATCCTGTTGTTGACCTTCTTAAAACCTGCATAATCAAACAAAATATTTCCTTTTCATCTTTCCGAAAGGCTAAAACACACACACTCTCTCTCTCTGTTTCTCTTTCTGTCTGTCTCACTTCCTTTCTGAAAGGGTGAAACACACTCTCTCTCAGTTTCTCTGTCTGGTTGAAGATAAGGAAAACAGAATAACAAATAAAAAGACAGATAGACAGACAGACAGACAGACAGACAGACAGACAGATAGATAGATAGACAGATAGATAGATAGACAGATAGATAGATAGACAGATAGATAGATAGATAGATAGATAGATAGATAGATAGATAGATAATTAAAGAACAGCTGTTTTAATTAAAAATGCCCTCTCCTTCCCCAATTAGGCTATTGCAAGCTGCTACATCTGCTGGAAATTAAAGTGCACTTACCTCTCTCTCTAAGATGCTTGTTGGACTATGGTATGTTGACTCACCAGGAAGGGATTGTTATCCCAAGCTACATGATTAAACAACACAACACAAGACATGTAGGAGTGGAGTCTGAAAGGCAACATGAATTAATTGTCTCAAGGTTACGCTGTCTTTCTTCAATGAGCTCTGCTTCATACACTCATTTATATATAGTGTGACATATTATTCACTGAAATCTTAAATCCCCTTTTAGCTTTGTTACTAGTTTCCAGTCACAGTGTTTTTATTGTTTTTCTTTGCATCTGGAGCCTGCGGCAAGTTTCCATTTGTTAAACACAAATAAAAATTTGTCATGCAGCACATGTAGATTCAGAGAACCGAAGAGAAGATCTACCTGTCTAATATTTAGGCAGTATTCAGGTTAGGTTGTTCTTTACAGTATGCCTTATTACCTTGTAGGCCAACTGCAATAGGAATAATATCTAATCAGTTTACAAAGGTTTGGTTCCCATTTTACCATTAACAGTGTTATTAACAAAATAGTGTTTTTGACTTTTGGACTGAATGAATGGAAGATGCATCTTAGTTTGTCACAGTTTGACCAGTTGAAAGAAGAGATGGATGCTGTTAGCGATAAAGCGAGAAATAGGGATGGTTTTGTATACAGTATGTGACATAATGGAGTGTATTATACAGTAGGTTATCTGACTTGGTTGGCTTGCCTGGATCGAACCATGACTTACATCCTCACTGCAATGACTTCCTGTCCATGAGTAACCTTTCCATGTCCACTGCACTGCAGGAACAACCACATTTTAGTCATTGATTTCCCCAGGGAAGCCATTACAGTAAGCCCTATTTGCCCTCTTTTTTCATGGAGGTAGACAGCGTGCAACTGCATGCATGAATTAGTGGAAGTCAATAGAAATGCACATAAATGAATATCTGAAAACAGGAAGGGAGCCACTTGACGGTTGTGGATGTGTGTTGGCTCGGGTCAAGGCTGACAAAAGCTTCATGAACTGCTTTAAAGACGGAAACTGGAAAACTAGAGAAATACACTTTTTCCGTGGGATAATTGTAGTTTTATAAGAACTCTTTCAGTGTCAGTAGTTCTAGTAGTTTAGTAGTATCATCAGCCATGCTTGCCTCCTCACAACCGAACAGAAAATTTATGATCACAACCACTGTTATTTTGCCTTTGTTGACCGGAGATACTGACATGAAGGAAATCATTCTGAAAGGCATGTTTAGTGTGATGTAGATAAAATAATCTTTTGAGGTAAGACAATAGTGCTTGCTGACAAACCTGGAGTGTTTTTGAGAAATTCTTTACTTGCCTAGCCTAGTCCAAAGTCAGGGATCTTTGAGCTGACCCACCAGGTTAGTTAGTTAGTTTGTTTGTTTGTTGTCTAGTTCAGTTAGTTAGATTTTTGGAAGATTTCCTTCCAAAAGACATACATCCCAATATATGTACAAATGTCATATCTGACAAAGGTTTGTGTGAATGTAAGCTGTACACAACACAACCTGACCAATTACAACCCTCCAAACACATTTGTTTTTCCAACCACTACTGAACTACAAGGAGCGTTGCTAGATCTGACAGTTGGATTATGAGGAAGGACTTCACCTCTACAGTGTGAGAGTGTCAGCTTTGGGTAGAATTAAGATAGGAGTGTTTTGGTTAACAGTGAATTATCCTTTTGGCTGTCCGATTCATAGTTAGGTGACAACTAGGAATTACGAGGACAGATGATGTTGATGAAGAGTTATGGTCTCTGATCCCGTGTGTGTGTGTGTTTTTTTCTTTTTCATTTCTTGTCTTCTTAATTTCACAAATAAGACATTTGTTCTTGCCCAATGAGAGAAATTTAGAGAGACAAAGTGAGCCTGCCATTCTTTGACAGTCAGCAAAAAATATGCAACATGTCAAATCTCATTTTACATCTCCTACCTTTAATCAAACTCTCTTTAGGGCTTTTGCTTTTTTGTCTCATTCCATCCAGAGACTATGAACCTTGTGGAAAAAAAACACATATCTCAGTTGTTCCTGTAAAACTGAGAGAGTAAAAGCTTGTTGCAGACAAAAATGGATCTCACCCTGTCATCAGCCCATCTACTTTGATCATCCTGACAGACAGGTAGCGAGTATACACTCATCTTGTCATTAGAACCCTACATGGATGCACACCACAACAAACCGGTGAGAGATAGAATGTGTCAAATCAATCTAATTCTACAAGCATTTACTCAGTGTTAGCCTCAGGGATGATTGTTTTTTTTAACCTCCCTCTCTCTCCCTTTCTCTCTCAGGAAGGTACTGTTTTTCTTTTCCCCTTTGAGGTGAGAAAGACCATTGATATGAATACATAAACACACGAAAGATGGCAGCTCTCACCACTCTCTCACTTCCTGTTTGGTTCCAGTGCTCACCTCTGACTGTGAGGACTATGCGGAGAGGAGGAGAGGAGGATGCGTAGATTTATGCACTATAAAGATCACTCATTAGCCTTGTGCAAATCCAAAGGGAGGCGAGATGAAGTTAGTATAGCATTGCTCTCTTTCTTGCTCTCTCTCTATGTCTCTGTCTGCCCATGCATATGAGTGAGTGTGCATGGTATGTACAATGCATGCATCATTGTGCTAATCTCTTTCAAAATAATTTAATGTTTTTTTCACCCAGTATTAAAGTCATAGTATCAGTCAAAATGTAGAAAGCACTCTAGTCAATGCTTATAATTTATCATTTATATTCATAACACACACACACACACACACACACACACACACACATACACACACACACACACACCAGTCACACTTTATGTCATTCATAATTTAGGTTGCTTGCTGGTCTAATCTGGTGATGGAGACCTGTCACTCCTGACAACCCCTCTCCAGCATCACTGACGGACTTCCTAGCTGTGGGCAGCAGCTTCTCCTGAAGGCAGCATAGACAGAGTGCATCTGCTAGAACACAGCACATCAATCTCAGCTGAGATACAGAAGTAGAGGTCAAAGCGTCAAAGCGTCAAAGCGCTGCATGTCAGCCTGGTGCATGTTGATCCCTGACACACCTGTCTTACAGCCCCTCTTGGCTATAGCAGTGTGAAGGTCCGACCCTTCCACTCCACCCCAGCACACACACTCAAGTGTATAGTTTTTTTTCTGCACTGCTAGGAGATATAGTTTTCATCAACTTATTATTTCAATGACACATTGACAATATGGAGCTGATTATGACAACCTTTAGGCTTTCAAAAGAATCCATGACGATGATAAAAACAAGAGCAGATTTGACTGGAATATAAATGTCATAATTTTCTCCCCATAGGCGCTCTCAGTCTCCTTACAGGCATACCAGACAAGCTTGTGATTTTTTACCTAAGAGATCTCTCTAGGGTAACCAATGTAAGAAAAGAAAAAGAAAAAAAGCAATTTTGTTGCACATTCTGACCAGTATGTGGATTTGCTGTCAAAAGCCTTCACTCGTAATTAGCCATTTAACCATCAAAATGGTTATGAAGCTGGTAAATTGACCTAAAAACAATGTCAAATATTGCCTGGTGTGCCTTTAAGGTCTAAGCCCTGAGCTCTGACAGACTTAACTGACTCATGTTCCTGTGTGACAGCACATTGCAACACTATGAACTGTGGGTAACTCACTAAGTCTGCATGCAATGCCGGGTACAACCAAGACCTCACAAATTTTGACAGCAGGACACCCTGCTGTCAAAACACTCTTGAACTTTGTGTGAATGTGCATTTAAGTTTGTGAGAGTAAGGGTGGACACTGAGATTGTGCCATTGCACATTGTTATAGCAGAGAGCAGGAATGGCTTTCTGCAGTCGTCCTTACATCAACTGAACATCCAGCTGAAATCACTCTGTTGTGCAACCAAGAGTCCATGCTGGGTAATGTGAAATGTTTCCCATTATACTTCCCAGTTTGTGCAGCATCCTTTGCTCATCAACCAACTCCAATGGCTTCAGCATTATGCCTAAGTGCAGAGCTTGGTCTTTTAAACAGCTTGTCCTTGGCTTTGATGCTGTAACAGTAACAGATGGCTGCACAGACTACTGCATTTGAGATTACAGACAGATTACAGACACACACATTAAAAGACTTAATCTGAATCCCCAGAAAGTAGAGTCAGCTCTGTTTCTTCATCTGGACAGTCTATCTATCTATCTATCTATCTATCTATCTATCTATCTATCTATCTATCTATCTATCTATCTATCTATCTATCTATCTATCTATCTGTCTGTCTGTCTGTCTGTCTGTCTGTCTGTCTGTCTGTCACCAGCTAACCATTAAC
Source organism: Tenualosa thibaudeaui (assembly GCA_027481765.1). Classification (NCBI taxonomy): domain Eukaryota; kingdom Metazoa; phylum Chordata; class Actinopteri; order Clupeiformes; family Clupeidae; genus Tenualosa; species Tenualosa thibaudeaui. The sequence goes on from JAIFZK010000002.1 coordinate 8,322,423, forward strand.
AAATGTGAGGTCAGTTGTTCTTTGCTGCTGTGTGCCCTAGAAAAGGCTACAATGTTGATGATGACAAAGTGGCAGTGTGTACCAAAATAACAATATAAACATCAACAGCAACGGCCCAATGATTTATATATTCAAATACACAGTAAATGGAACGCCCACATATTGTATACAAGTAGGCTATACACACAAGGTTACTATATGTTCACATAGTTGTGTGAACATATATGTCTCCTCACATATTCACACATACAGGGAAAAAAAACAAGTCAGATGGGCTCAATGTGTGATTGACAAGGAAAGTCATTTTAACACATCACCTCCTTTCCAGTCAAATGCAGAGGCTCTACAGAAGCAATTAGTGGTTGTCGTTGACAGACACCTGGTGAAACATCTGGGCTTGAAGGGCCTGCAGGACACATCCACTCATAGGGCAAAGGCATTAACTTGCACTCAGATGCCAGCTGCTATGCAGATATTGGGATATTGTTTCCCGTTATGTAAAGAGTGTCATTATGTTTCAGTGTGCAGATTTATACATCTGTGCAGATTTATGTGGAGACCTGCGTTTTTCATTTCATATGTATATCACTTCAATATCTGATATCTGAACAGATTTCACAGCTGCCACCATTGTGCCCTTGAGCAAGGCACTTAACCCTAAGTTGCTCTAAGGGAGACTGGCCCTGAGCAATTGATAGTGGGCAAAACATGTAAATCGCTTTGGATAAAAGAAAAAAAGATTTCAGTTTCGGAACAGGGATTACAGTAGTTTTGAGGAGCTCTGTACCAGGTACATAAATATACATTGACAGTATTTGGCCTTGGTGCACTCCTCAATCATGTCTGGCACTTTGCAAGATGCTTAAGGGACAAAGTGTGTTTTAGTGGCTTTTGATATTTCAACTTCCCTTTCAACGTGGCATGGGTAAAGTCCCTCTAGGGAGCAATCAACTTTCCTATATTAATTCAATGTTCCCAGAAGGTTGCTTTTGATTAAAAAATGTTTGAGCTCTTTGGCTAAATTACCAGCGCATCAAAGCATGGTGATTGGGTTTTTGAGCTCAAAAGGTTGGGGAATAGGTTCCAGGACATTAACTCTTCCTGAAATTGCTTGTAATTATATTTGGCAATGTTATTGTTTCTGCTTGGCTGTCTGCATCTCTGTGGGTGTTTTCTAAATGATTCCACAAATATTACATGGTTTACGTGGTCACCCAGATGCTACTCCCTAGATTGTTAGGATTACTCCCCATGTTAAGTTTCTCTGGTAACCTTTGTGATGCAATGTTGCTTGCACGGTTCATCTTTAATTGACACCATGGAGTTAAGACACATTGGGTTCCACAGGGTTCCACACTAAGAGATGTGTAACCAGGATCCGTCATGTACATGTAATCAAGATCCATCATGTGAAAATTTCACATTACAAGATTGCATTATTGAAAGATATCAATAGTCATGATACCATCAAAAGAGAGAGAGGTTTCTTCCCACTATGCATACTCTAATACTGGAGAAACCTAGAGGCATATTTAAACACAGTGTTGAAATTAGGATTGCTGACAGATTTACCCATTCACAGAGTTAATCAGCCCATGTCCCTGTTCTTTGAGGCTGCCAATAGCTGTAGGTATTTGCAAACTGCCAGCTAACACTAACTGATGGTGCCACAGGAAAAAAAAATGCCCTCATCAGTTGGTGTTGGCTGCCCTTTCGCTGTCTCGCCTACCGACAGCAGTCTGTGATGTGAAACTAAAGGGCTAGGGGTTGATTCACTCCAGATAATCCCTTTAACTCTTAAAGAGTTGGCATTATTCAACTTCATGATTAGTAGATACATGCAAGTTAAATATCTGAGGACTCAGTGGCTAGGATTAGGCAGGACATTGTCATTCAGCAACTGAATCAACCTGACAGTTCAAGACACAATTCACAGTTAGGGCAACATGAAATTACCCATTTAAAGTCTGTTTTTACACTAGCTGATTACAATGCAATCATTTGATACACTAACAATGAGTCTTTGTGGATTTTATATTTAAAGTAACTGTGCTGGTGCAACATTGCTTATGTATCAACTAATTATTGATATTAATGTCAACACAGTCAACGAGCCCCTACAAACAAAATGCATACCCACAAGAGCACGCTGACTCTGGTACAGTTTCTTACAGTTTCATTTTGTTAGTAATGTGTGCATGTTCACACCCACAAACCCATGGACCACCTAAGTATGAGTTGTATTTGTGAGGCTGTTGAATCAAATGTCAACAGTTTTTCCATTGCAAACCCAACCCCATCTCTTCAATAAGGTGATTTGTGGTTAAAGTATTTTGCTTTGAGTAGCTTGTGCATCTCCGTGGGACTTCATTTATTCTTTCTGCTTTAAGCAACCTTGAGTCAGAGCCCTGCACACTTCCATTATACACACACAGGCCTGCTGCTTTCACACACACACACACACACACACACACACACACACACACACACACACACATTCTCTCCTCAAGGCTTGCTTTTACCCTGGTCCTTCTTTTTTGACACCCTTTGCTAGCTGTTTTTTTTTTTACATTTCATGGTATAATCTTATATTTTTTTCTGCTTTGTTGGTGAAGAGTTCTGAGGGCAATTTAGTAAGACCTATTAAAGAGAGAGAGGGAATGAACTGGGGTGCATTTCCAATTGGTTAGCAACTATGGTGTTAGGAAACGAATCCCTGATACGACAACCTGATGATGTGTGAATATATATATATCCTATACATACTATTTTGAACAGAGACAAACAAGCTATTTAAGTTAAGCTAAGTCTATTTAAGTCTATTTAATTATTTATCTTCACACTAATGCCACTGTCTACACATCCACCCAAGTGAGATTAATGGGGGAAAAAAAGAGATAGTCATAGTTGGAGGCTAAAGGCGTGCATGACGTGCATGGCTCTGTACCCACCACACGACTCTTGAGCATTCAGGGTTGTTTTCTTGAACAAATTTGCTTTCTTCCTCAGTCTCCTTTGTGTGCACCAGTCGTTAGTATTTTATTCACAATGTGCAGTGAAAGCAGGAAGAGCTTGCCACAGGTCTTAGACAATAAATAATTCATCCTCTGGAACACTTAAAGCGCGTCTTTGAAATTCGAAAGTTTGAGCGAAAGTACCTTGTCTGCATGAGAATGCTCCTTGTCCCTGCGTCAATTTGTAACATGTCAATTAAAAGAAAGTTACATGAACGGCAGTAAAACTCCAGGACTTACACTCGAGCACCAGGGCCAACTACCTCTGAAGATATACCTTTATTTAGACATCAATTACAGCCAACAGAGCATCCTTCTCATCCAATGGTGTGGAGAGAGCAGCCACAATTTTGTAGAGTAGAAGTTCTGGTCAGGATGCAGATGACCAGAGGTGATGGTAAATCTCTCAGTCAAGCTTGTTAAAAAGACTATGATTGCCATGCAGAGAGTCTGATTCCACCGAAATTGGATGGGATTGTAAAGTCTACCTCATTTCATTATCACATAGATTGCAAAAAAAAAGAATTGAGGCCATATTAGAAGTTGAAATAGGGTGCCCAGAGTTAGAGAAGACACAGGATTCAGTCTAGGTTGTTAAATGGCTGGCTCAGTCAATTTCAATTGCAGAGTCACAGCTTAAAATGAGGAGAATTATCATTTTGACATGTATATGAAACTCAACTAACCAAAGTGAAAACCTTTGGAACAAACTTTCTCCAAATGGTATATTTGACAAAAAAGGTATGGTGGTGTCATGAAAAAAGATAATCTGTCTATGATGTTAATGATCTGTCAACATTAACATTTACATATCCTCACAGTGCCCAACAAACACCACCATTATATACAGTAGGTGCAAATGTTTTGATGCTGTTTTCAATTGGAGACTTTAGAATGATCAGAAAACCAGCTAAGAGTTCTACTCTGAGATCTACTCTGTCTGGTAAGGTTGGGAATTAGTTACAGGGCTGCAAACTGTTCAAGATTGCCCACAGAACTCTTGCATCCTCTGTTGTGGTGAATCTCTGGTGTGGACCTAAGATGACCTGGGCTCAATAGGGTACAGCTTGGGGTGGGAACCCATGGTCACTCACAGTCCCTGTCAGGGACCTCCACCCAATGGGACGCAATTGCACCCTGTCAGTGTGCTTTGGGTCCCTCGCTGGTAACTCTCTCTGTTATATAAAACTTTTTTGTGTTTACAAACACTTTGTCATGAACGTTCTACATTCTGTCACCAGTTGGTTGCAGAAAGCCACCCTACCTAACCTGCTGAAATGTAAAATTAATGATTTTTACACAATATATACATGTTATAGACATAGTATATTTAGTATACATAGTATATTTAATATTCCTGGCTCACTTTAATAATTATAAAAATTTTTAAACAGTTAAACAGTGTGTCTGTTTTTGCGGAAAATAGCCTAATCCTTGTGAATGTGACTAAGGTAGCAGCTTGATGAGCTGTGCTGTCTAGATGTAAAACCAACGAAATTTCAATGTGAAAGTAGCCTAGTTGTGTAGTTTAAACACAGACTGACAGTGGTAACTGTCCCAACTATTGGGGTTTGTTGACATTTCTTGGGTAGTTTAATTTAAATTTAGTAAGATTGTATGTGACATATGGTGGCATGTGATATCTGCAGGGTTATTTGTTATTTTGTTTTTTATTTTCATATAGTAAATGAAACACAAGCTGAAAAAATGAAATGCTGAGGACAGATACGGGCATGGCAGCTTATTATTATTGTTATTATTATTATTATTATTATTATTATTATTATTATTATTATTATTAATTAGTATAATAATAATAATAATAATAATAATAATAATAATAATTATTATTATTATTATTATTATTATTATTATTATTATTATGTTTTACCATTGTGCCAGTTCAGCACAATACCTTTGCTGTCAAATAAATTAACAAATACATAAACAAATAAATAAAAACTTTAATGTCCAGACAGAGGTCATATGGTTCAAATCCAACTCAATGTGGGCAGTGTCAAATCCGTCAGTGCCATTGCTGCCACTCTCTCTCTCTCCCCCTCTCTCTCTCTCTCTCTCTCTCTCTCTCTCTGTGTGTGTGTGTTGGGGGCAGCTGTGTCAGTCCTGCATGGAGAGTAATGAGTAATGCCCACACAGGAGCTCCCCATTAATCAGCATTTGGGTCCAGTGGGAGCCATGAAGGAGGAGAAGTGATGGAGCTCATGAAGCCGTCATTATTTCATCCCTGATTGAGGCACACAGCTGGGCAGGCCGTTATTCTAGGGTGACATTGAATCATAACTCATAAGAGAGCATGTGAGATTCAAAAAATATCAGTCCAGATTAGGACTACCATAGTAAGACTTTCTATCTTCACTTCACTCTCCAATGAAATACTTTCCATCAAATGCACAAGTTGAAAAGCATTTACTTTTATGCATTTAGCAGACGCGACTTATCCAAAGCGACTTTTTGTCAACTCTCAGTTACATCAGGGCCAGTCTCCCCTAGAGCAACTTAGGGTTAAGTGCCTTGCTCAAGGGCGGCAGCCGAGATTTGAACCCACAATTTCAAGACTACTAGCATGCTAGCCAGATTCCTTAACCATTACGCCACCCTAAACAAAAGCAATCTAATTTATTTTACACCAGCAACAGTCAGAATCCTTGACATGAGGCCTGGACAATATTGAGCCTCTCAAATTATATAATTAATTGCTGCCTGTGACAAACAAATGCAGTACTCTTGAAATGCAGTACTCTTGAAATAATGCTAACTTTACCAGTTCTTGTTATACAAAAGCAGCTGTACTATTTAGCAGAAATATATTGATGGCACATGACTTTATCCTTGCGTGGCTCATAAACAATAATATATCGCTCTCCACCCAGACGACTGTCACGATGGATCCTTCTCGTATTTGCTCTCAGCTGTCGCAGTGTGGGAGGTTGATAAAACTTTCCTGCTGGATTGGGGTTCAGGTTGGTTGACGCAGGCACTCAGTATGGCGGACGCGTATGCAGATTAATGCCTAGAGTAAGAGAATCTGACACTTAAAACAGCGGCGTTTCGGCACAGTGGTCTGTGTGTTTTTACAAGTAGACAGCCCAGTTGTGTGTGTGTGTTTGTGTGTGTGTATGTGTGTGTGTGTGTGAGAGAGTTTAGATGGTGACAGATTGCTGTTGAGAGCCTCAGAGAGAGAGAGAGAGTGGGAGTAAGAGTGGGACTAAAGGAGAGATAGAGACAGACATTGGATTAGAAAGCAGTGGGAGAGAGGGAGATGGAGGGCCCTCTCATGACCTACCATACTGTCTTTCACACTTTGAACTCCCCTCCCTCACATTTTATTTCTGCACATGAAAAGATGAGTAATAGATGTAATTTCTCCAGCAGCTACTTGTTTGAGGCGTATATCCACTGAGCTGTTCTGCAACATATAGGAATCATTCGCACCTCCTAGGAAGCGAGGGTGGGGGAGGGTTTATGTATCACATGTGCAAATACAAATGACATGGTGACTATGTATGAAAATGACCTTTATTGGCCCATAGCAACACTATCATTCAGGGGAAAACAAAACACTGCCACAAAAGGCTATTTGTCTCTGTGGTAAACAAGGACGTTTTGCGCTACTGAAGTGCAGACTGACCAATTAGATGTTTACAGAGAAGGCTATAGACCAATGACGGTGGGTCTACAGTCAGACTGTGTAATCCAAAACTTTTAGGTTCTATTTGCTCACTCCCCCTACTCACTTCTACACAATGCAGAATAATCTGACCAACAGAATTCAGCAGGTGAAGGGCATGACCAGTTTGTGACTTACACAGAGAAACGCAATGGAAATCGATGTAGGCTAAGTATGTTTGAGGCTCTAGTAGAACAAAATCCAATTTTGTAATTATACCCGAACCCATTTTTAGGACTCAATAAAAAGACATTTCTGGGACAAAGAGGACGTTCAGTAACCCTAGTTAAGAACAATTTCCAGATAAGACGTCAGATTCTTCATAAAAAGTGCATACAAAGTGGGGTTTAGGAAAAGATTTGTTTGTTAGAATGGTTGGTGAATGAGGACCGATATTATTAACTTGACAGCTGGCCACATTCCACTGCAAGCAAAAGACCATCCATTAAAGCTCCTACCTTACAGTTCAGTTAAAGTTATATCCATGTTTCATGTATCATTTGAAAGTTTATTTTGTTGTCTTTCACAACAAGGTAATAACTTAATTTTGAAAAATCGGTCAATGTGACTGCTTTTGCTGTGGAGGGTCACATATTTTTCTGACCCAGTTAGGATGGATGTCTAAAAGTGTTGGTTTCATTCTTTGATTATGAATCACATTTGTTTCAGTAAGCATGTATAACCCATGGCTCTGACTGCATTTCATGCCAAATTACAGCGTTAAACCAAAGTTACAGTTGCTATGCGCTACATAGAAAATATAAGCTATTTCTTAGCAGAAGAATTGTTATTAATGAATTAATTCTTTAATTAATTGATAATTTCTTGATCCTGTTTTTTCTTTAATAAAACAATGCCAGGTTTGCCTTACATAGTAACTGATTTGGAAAAGCAATATGCCCCTTGAGGTTGTGAGTTTGTGCTGATGGCTAAGGTGTGTTGGAATATACTCCAGTATGCGTAATATGTGCACAATAATGGGCCGACAACAATGCCTGTCTAAGTGGATGCTTCTTGATTGGCCAGTGAAGTGAGACTGTGTGGAAATGTTGGGTCTCTTAAGTGAGCTTTAGACACAAACGATTTCCCATCTGAGGGATTTCTGCTGACTCGAGGCTGTAGATGTACTGACTTGATATGCTGGCCATATCACCTCTCAGCTCCTGGCAATTTGAGCAAAATTATCCCGCAGTCTCTTTTTGCGAGATGAATGGTGTCATTGATTTGGGGTGGGGTGGGGGGGATTAGAAATGTATGACTCGAGAGGTTGAGAGACTCGGTTAGATGATAATGTTTTATCATCAGATGAAGTCTAATGGAGGAATAGGCATTTTTAATGTGATTTAGAAAGCTATTACTAGGATCCTTCTCACAGGTTTTGCTGGAGGTGCTCATTGAAAATCTCTTAGAAACCTATAAGGGTTTAGATGAAATATTACAGTATTACTCAGTATTGGCTGCCAGTGATTAACCTCTACAACAACTCCTATCAGATTTTGATGAGTTACTTTTGTTTAGTGCGTCTGAAATATATTTTATATTAACATGTTTAATCACATTTCTGCACAGCTATAGGTGACTTATTTTGTATCTATGATTCAGTAACTATGGTCTATGACTTATGTTGTTCTGTATGTCATAAATGTGTGTTACTGATAATAAGGTCCTGTATCATAACACTGCTGTGAATTTCTTAAAACAGATCAGAATATGCTGAGTTAAAATGATAATAATATTAACAAAACAAAATTACCACACCACATGAACAAAAGAACCTGCTCTGCTTCTGAAGTCCACGCAGGAAGGGTTTTACAATAAACACCTTTTTTCTCAATAAACACCCTCATAATTGATCGGTTTTCAGACACTTTACTGGTCCTCCATTCTCCATTGTCCTTGCCAATGGTATATGGCAAGGCAGTGAGAGAACAGATTTGTAGAAAAGTGTGTTTGAGAGGGAAAAAAAGTAATTTATCCATATCTCTGGCTAATTGAATTTCAATTGATGTGGAAAATTGCCCTCCTGTCTTGTAATTGGGTGGAATGTGTGTGTGATTTTAAAGTGGGGAAGAGAGGGAGAGAGAGAAAGAGAGAGGGAGTCTAAACACAAGCTACTCAAAGCAAAACACTTTTCGTTCACAAATCACCATCTTCAGAGACAGGATGAGCTATGCTGATTCAATAGCCAGCTAGCCACACCAATACAACCTGTCCATTGGTTTACTGATGCAAACTCATGTTACTTATTTTAAGTAAGTAACTAATTGTGGCACAATAGTGATCTGCATCTGAATGTGTGAGTGCACACAATCCTTTTCTTACATTTTGCCAAGACTTTGACCCTGTTGTTTTGCATAAATGTTATTTTATTCTAAAAGTATACGGACAGGATATTCACTTACATATGAATAGCAATGAATACAGGCCTTTCATAACACTTAACAGATTATGCTACTAATCATCCTCTAGTCTGTCCTCTAACAATATTACGTTACACAAGGTAAAACAGACCAAAGGTTAGCCTATAATCTACATGTATCCTAGTAGTAGCAAAAAGTTTTGCTCAGACGGTATGTCTAGCCACGAGCCATAGGGCCATATGAATATAGGCTGTATTTTTAGTTGGGATTCAGCAGCCAATCAATAACCGTCTGAAGCAATCACAAGGCAGAGAGAGTGAAATTTCAAAGAGAATATTTCTGACTTCAATAGGATGTGAAAGGGAATATATCTAAACTTTCCAGTCCAGCACATGCAGTCTATGGGAAGAAACAGTGTGAGTGTTTTGGCGTGCAGCTCTTGCATTTGTCATGAGATCATATAACCTCTGAAAGAGACTCTGGTTCACTCTGTAAGGCTGTAGACATCTATCAACAAATACCTCACAGGCAGAAGCAACAAGTGGCAAAAATAAAGAATGAGCTTGATTGTTTACTTTTACGTCTACCATTCCTTCTACAGCTACTATTTCCACTATGCCTGTCGATATTTCTTTGTGCAACTCAGGGGGGATTCTAGGATAAATCCTTGATGTAAGAAACTCACATGCATACAACTCCTTGTACAAAAAAAGTGTTCAATTAATCTTTGTTATTTGTAATACCAGGGGTGCGAGTTAGCCAAAAAAACGAAAAAGGTTCTATAATCATCCCTGGTGCTGTTGTCAGAAAGCATACTATTACATGGTCAACAGGGAGGTTCTATAATCATAGTATTTGTATGCCACTGGCCTTCTTATATTGTAATTTTGAAAGTTGGGTTGAAAGAGAGCAGAGGGCCGCAATTGGCCCCCTGGGTCTTAGTTTGGCCACCCATTGTTTGATGTCGTGGCTTGCAGGTAATAACACCCACACTGTGGTCTTCTAAGCAAATTCAAATCTCATTGTTTTCTCTGCTAAAGAAAAAATATAAAAAGAGACGTAATAATAATCTTTAATGTCAGCATGTTTCTTTGTCATTGTTGTATTAATTTTGCCAAGTCTGTCTTTTTCATTTTTTTTTGTTCATGCTGAAGAAAGCAAATTGATAAATCCGCACAGCACAGCACAGCACAGCACAAAATCTCGTTTTTATAGGAGGTAATTAAAACGGTCATCTATTTGTTTTGTTGCCTTGTCTGCTGTCTGTGACCATGAAAGCAGTTGGGGTGGTGGTGCTGGTGGTGGTAGGGGGGTGGTTGTTGAGTACCTGCCCTGAGGAAATGCAATTTCATGCCCTGTTGGGTTCTGAACTCTGACAGTAAACAATCCAAAGGGAATGCTCTCTCTCACTCTCTCTCTCTGTGTCTGTCTGTCTGTTTATGTGCATGTTTATGTGTGTATGAGGGTTTATATTTTTTATATTTGTGAGTGTGTGTCATTCTGTGCATGCTTATGTGTGAGGGTCGGTAGAGAGGTTCTGTGTGTGTTTCTGCGTCTGTGTGAGAGTGTGCGCTCTGTCTCAAGTTTGTGTGTGGGGGCACTCTCTCACCACAAGGGGCCTGGACAGCTCTGCAATCAGACCTCCAGCAGCAGGTCAAGCACTCTGGAGTACTCTAGAAGTGCATGGACATCACAGTAGTGGATGAAGCCTTTGACACCTCCAAATAGGCTGGCCTCCCTTCCTGTAATTACACACAGAGAGAGAGAGAGAGAGAGAGAGAGAGAGAGAGAGAGAGAGGGAGAGAGAGAGAGAGTAAATGAAAAAAACTGGAGTGGAATTCAAAATGCGTTGGGTACCATACCTGCAACTACATTGTGAAGGCAGGGCATAGATGAGAAAGGATCTAAAACAGTTGTAGGAGTATTTGCCTGAACTAAATGAAATAATACTGTAGATTCAACATGAAATATTACGTGGAGGGCCACGTAAGAGCAGACTAAATAATGGAGGTAAAAGTGCGCATACAACACAAAAGTGGACTTTTGGAGATTTGCAAAAAAACACTCCAACATCATCTGTCATCAGATCTGTCATCTGAGTGAATGACATATGCAGTAGGTACCCGTACAGCAGGGCCTAAACCTCCAACTCCAAAGAGGGTCTGTCTGATAAAAATCTCAAAAACTGAAGTATTTATCTATCTATTCATCAAATAATTCAAAATACCAGGAGGACCAGACTCATTCACCTCTCTAGTACAGAGAAATGCAACATTGATTCGAGATGCTAGGAGGTGTTAGCCTGGGTAACATTGCTGTTGGTCGCTGCTCGGAACTGAGGTGCATTTTCTGCTAAGGACCATCCTCTTGCATGGTTGAACACTCTTTCAGACCATTTTATTTATGTCTTGAACACAGGGGTCTAAAGGCCAAAGCAAACAGACACTGGGAGCCCCTGAGTTTGGCTTTGGCCTCCATTAATTTCCCAGTGGGCACCGTGGGCTCGTTGCGGGAGGACGAGATGGCTGGCTAATTGTGCTAACCTGGAGCCTGGGGCGGGCCAAACGGGGCGTGGAGAAACCCTGACGGTGAATACCAAAGACAGGATCACATCAGTCTCATTAGGGAGCGTGAAACAGAGAGAGAGGGAACAGACTTCCAGAGGTGTGGGCTTAGCACACAGGGGGAGCAAATAGGCTACATATTGTCAGGGGCACATCTACATGCATACTTAATCACATGCTCAAACATAGGCAACTGTTCACAGATACACACACACACACACACACACACACACTCATACAGTACATACACACACACATTAATATCCAAATGTTGATTCTTAAGCAGCAGCACCAGACATCACACATCACACAAGCACATCATCCTTCTAACTACTTTTATGTTAACCAGGCCCCTTAAAGACAATGTTATAACCACGGTAACATTTTTAAAATCTGCTTTGCCCTTTTTATGTTCAGAATTTTATGTGGGTACTGATTTTTGATAATGAGTTCTTGCCAACAGTTCAATTTAATTCTGTTTCAGTGGTAATAATACATCATTTTTAATATGTCTGTCAAACGATTAAAATATGTACTCATGATTAATCTCATAACATTATCATAATTAATCGAGAAATCACAGGGAAAAAACACTTCTTCAAAACATCTGTTTAAATTGTACTGAAATACGTTTCTGTGGAAAATGTTAGCTCTGAACATCACAGCATACTTTATCTACAGCATAGCAGTGTAATTTCTTGAATATATGCTTGCATGTTCATGGCAGTTATAATATGGATCAAAGAATATGATGCGCAAATATTTGGAATTTGGGTTTTGATTTTAGGCCTAGGCCTGTATTTTTTCAAAAATTATATTTCAGACATGTATTAAGCTAGGGTGACCAGACAACCCCCGATTTCCAGGGACAGTACTGTTTTTGGTGGTCTGTCCCCAGTAAAATACAAGAAAACCGACTTAGTCCCCAATTTTTGAAGCTAAAATTATTTACTTATTTTAATGATATTGACTTATTTTAATGATATTGACTGTAGAAATAGCAATGTTAAATATCCTGTGTTAAAGGTGATACTTTTTTTAGTCACAATAAAGTGAGATCATCAACCCTTAGATATTGTCTAAATGTGTTTCAAAGCCAAAGGTGATGGAGAAGTCTAAACTATAGTAATTGTTTACAGTATCCACACATAATTCTCCTCATCAGTTGGTGTGTGTGTGTGTGTGTGGGGGGGTGTCTGCCAGGTCTTCACAATATATTTGGGGGTCCTTTGAAGAGGTTTAATGGTGTAATAACAATAACAACATTTTAAAGGTTAAGAATCTGACAGGTGAAATTAAATGTCAGTGTCAATCTAGCAGGCAAATGGCACACCGAAGAACTAACCCCCCCCCCCACACACACACACACACACACACACAGACGCCAACTCTTTCATTTCTCCAGCACTCTCCTAGAATAATTTCAGGAGCCATTTGCCATGGCCTCCCTGTGGATCACAGGCCGAAAGGTCAACAGCTGTGCAGACACCATCAGTCCACTAAGACTCTCACATAAGAGCTTGGCACTTGTGGGCAGACAGCACTGTATACGCAACTGAAGCATATCCTTCGGTTAGCGTAAATCTCAACAGTTAGTTTTCATTATATTTATTAGAAGTGGCAACACCATACAAGAAATGGCACAATTGAAATACACATCCAAAAGAAAATAAAAAACAGACCATATTAATATTTTTTTACATGTAAATGATTTTTCAACTGTAAAAACGTTTGCTTTATTATATGGACTGCATTATACTGAAAAGAACATTTCACAGCAAATTACAGCTCTCTCTCTTAATCCCTTTCTTTCTCACTCATTCTCTCTCTCTCTGACTTTCACAGAAAATAACTCAATAAGATCATTATGTGAAAGGTCTTTCTAGAATAACTTAATGAGCAGATGTTTTGGGGGAATGAATCATTTTACATCACCATAAGGCAGGCTGACCGGGGTCAGTTTTGAAGATGGCAGCGCTATTTCAGACACTGCCATATGAGGGCAAATTTTCTCTGTCATATAACAGGACTTAACTTAACTTAATTTTCAAAGTCTCTGAGTGCACAAGAACAAGAAAGAGAAATTGTACATGTACCTTTAGTATGTATAATGGCAAGACAGAGAGAGAGAGAGAGAGATAGGTACAATATCAGGATATGACAAAAGGAGAAATTGCGCTGCGAACTACAATACAGCCAGGTGAGAATTGAATCCATCACATTTGTAGTGAAAAGGGCTGAAAGACAGAAATGACACAAAAAAGAATCCATGTTCATGTCTGAATTTTTTATTTCTCACGTCCCATGCATAAACAATGAGTTGTATGAGCACAAGGCTCTTTCCAATCATCTCTGTCCTTGTCTCCTATTTTCTACCTCTTTGGTGCATCCATGGATAAAGACTATAACCTGGCAGCATCAGATTGCCAGTCAGGTTTCGGGAGATGACAGGGCTATGCTTAGCATATGACTATAGCATGCTGTACAGTCTTCAATTTCTCTCTACCAGTCTACCATTGTTTCTTCAGTTTCTCTCTTTCTCTCTCTTTCACTCACCCTCCCTTTTCCTTCACCCTTTCTCTTTCTCAATTTCCTGAGGGATTTTTTTTATTTGAATCAATTAATTAATGCAATTAATTGTTATCACTGCACAGTGTATATTATTACCAACGTGGTCTCTCTCTTTCTGTGTCCTTCCTCTTTGTAAGTTTGTCTAAGAGCATGTGCTATGAACCCTGGAGGAGTGAGCTGTGATGTCTGACTGTGTCAGCCAGCATCCTGAGGCAAAGCAGACAGGCAGGCTGGCATTTTAAATGTCAAAGATGCTCCACCATTTTTGCATACCTACCTGTGATTCTTCATCAGAAGGCGGGTGAGTGTGGTGTGTGTGTGTGCTTGTGTGTCTGTGTGTGTGCGTGCGCGTGTGTGTGTGTGAGTGAGGGTAGCGGCCCCTGTGGTAATTGAGTTCAGTGCAGAGAGATTGAGCTTCTGGCCCTGCATTCTTTCCCAGTTGCCGCCACCAAAGCTGAATTACAGCAATCTTTGCCCTTTTCCCTTGAATAGATGTCCTGTCTCTGCAGTGGCAAGTTTATTTTAAGATGTCATTTTTTCCCTCCTCTCTCTCTCTCTGTCTTTCTCTCTCTCTCTGTCTTTCTCTCTCTTTCCCTCTGTCTCTCTCTCTTTCTCTCTTTCACTTTTCCACAGCTTTGAGACACAGCTGGTGTTCCATGCCTGGTTAAATGTGCCTCAGGACGGAGCTACTTTTTCTCCTAGTCACTCAATGTGGTGATGTGATGCATATTTATAGATATTTCAGCCTCAAAACAAACTTGTGCAATTCATCACTATTTTGTTAGATTACATGACTATTCATATATATTATATATTTAAAATAATTTGCACTGCTACCAAGGAGATGATGATTGATAAAGAATGTGAGCATATTAACTAAAAAAAGAAAAAATAATAATGTAGGTGATGTTACTGTATTCAGTTTAAATAATTAAATGTGTCTTTTCATTTAGAAAAAAATTGTCCTCATAACTACATTTGCTCAATTGATTTTCATCATTTAATTGTTTTGTTGTTTAGTGTTTGTTGATATATTCTAACAGGGAAGGCGAGGGAGGAGGATAATCAAACCATTTCCATCAACATTAATAAACATTAAGTGATACCAAGTAACCTCAGTTATTTATTATTCATCATAACCACTGCCTGCAATCAATATTCATTAAGCTGTTCTTACTCTACCCGATATATTCTCTCTGTTCTTTCCTTAATTGGTCTGTCTTCTCCACCTGTGGGCCGAGGTGCATATCCTGTGCTCTTGGTGAGGTCGCAGACCACACAGACTGCACTCGTTGTGGTCACACAGACCACACTAATTATGACCAGACTTGGTCTCAAAGCCAACAGACTTGTCTCACCCTCTCTCTGAAATAGCTGCAATTATTTCCTATGGCTGTGCATGGTTAAACTTTCTGACTGGAGCAAAATGTTATGCACTGTTGTTTGATAAGTTTAGAAATGGCTTAGTTATCAGGAATACCTTTTTCTACATGGCATGGCATGGCATGACAGACATGGCCCCAGTGCAATTGTACGCAATGCATTCTGTACATAACAGGGATGGTCCGAAGTAAATACATCCAGTGTCCTGTTATTTGAAGCTGACGAGTGCTGTTGGTAGAAAAAGAAATGAGAAAATTTAATACAAACCGAATTGGTGAACCCTCACCTAACGCTAACTGAATGAGGCACAGGAAAATTAAACCGAGTTTTCTTGCCCTTATCAACTGGCATTGACTGTCGTTTTGCTATTTTGCTATTTTGCTATTTTGCTAGTCTGTGTTGGACCAAATTGTCTTTCTATAGGTCTATGTTATATTGTTATTGAAAACATGGACATGATTAGGGACAAGCAACAACTACTGGCTTGTACATAGCTAATGCAGGCATATATTATCTACACTCTTTCATAACAGTTATATGAATAGGTATTCAAATGAATCAGATTCCTTTTTGCTGCAACAACAAGGGCTGAATATCAATTCTTTATCTGCCCTCCACTCCTTCCTTTACATTTACGCATTTAGCAGATGCTTTTATCCAAAGCGACTTACATATTTGTCAACTACCAATTATATCAGGGCCAGTCTCCCTTAGAGCAATTTAGCAAAGCAGCCAGGATTCTAACCCACAATTTTCCAGGCTACTTGCATGCTAGCCAGGTTCCTCAACCACTACACCACCACCGCCCCCTCCTCCTTCTTTTGTAAGCCTATGCCCTATCTCTTCTATTTGATAACATGCAAAGGATACTAAGAAAGGATGCAATGAGAAGCAATGAAGGCAGACATGCATGAAAAAATGAAATACACATGCAAACACTTTGCAAAAAATCTCTGTTATAGTCTAGTCTTCGGGATAAATCGCAGACTCCTAAAAGCATTACAAAAAAAAAAGCCTACATTAACATTAACATTAATAATGAAAATTACCATCAGTTCCAGTGTCTCGTTATTCCTGTGCTTTGGATGGACCATTGAAAGGGGCAGTGCATTTTGAAATAATAATAATAATAATAATAATAATAATAATAATAATAATAATAATAATAATAATAATAATAATAAAAACACCACATTTTCATCCTGTCATTGGACTGGTCTCCACAGGTTAACCACCCGATGGGAAGACCATGTCACCAACCAAAAATCAGTGAGAGGGAGGGCTCTGTGTTTGTGTTGTGTGTTTTGGATATTTATATATATATTTATTTATGTGGGCGCACAGATCTCATTTTATTCCAAGGTGGAGAAAGGTAAACATGCCTGACCTGGGGTGACACCAGCCCGTGTGAAGCAATGACATGCCTTAATTTTCTCTGACTGCATGGCTTGTGTCATTTCACCCTTGAAATGCAGTTTTACACTTTATGTCAAGTGAGAGTAAAATAGAGCAATGGCTCCCTGTAAACCCCTCTTCAGCCAAGTGACAGCTATCTGACAGCACAAATACACGCACTCATGTTCACTTGTACCAAAACACACACACACACACACATACAGACACTTGACCACAGAACTAGAGCTGTGTACCTTTAGTATGCCAATATTCCTTTCTGGTTTCAATCTTTATCAGAGCCTTGGCCCACAGACTGAATTGTAAAAGCAGACTCTGTGGTGAGTCCCAGACGTGTTCCAGACAGACTTGCAGACAAGACCAGATGATGAAACACTGACCGAGAAATGTACATGTACACACTTTGCTGTTCTAAGACCCTGGAGAATTGCCTGCTTGCCTGATTTCTCTGTCTTTCACTCACACACACACACACACACACACACACACACACACACACACAAAGAAGCAAACACAAAAAAGAATCTACCCAGCTTCTTGTTAAGCACACTTGATCTGAGAACTGTGCAGTGCATGCACGCACACACTCACACACACACATGCACACATACATTACTGTAATCCTTGCCTCTAGTTCAGCACACTCGTTAAGGGAGTTCTGTCTTTGTTCACCGGTGATAACAAGAGGAGCTGTGTCATTTTATCCGCCTGCATGAATATTGGCTTTTCTTTTGAAACTTTTATTCAACTGAGTGTAGTTTGGTCTTTCCAAGCAACTTAGTATGGTGCTCACACAGATCTATGCTTAGAGAATCGCAGCCTACTTCACAACAGCATTTTTAGCAGTTTGTTTAAATATTGACTAATTGATTGTGGCTAAATACATTTTCAAATATTGTCTTTAATAGTTTCAAATATTGTCTTTAATATTCCCTGCAGGTTATTTAAAAATACATAATATTATATCAAACTATCAAATTATATCTCAGATATTAATGGGAAGCTCCATGGTTATTAAAGCACTTGTGGGTAAAGCTACTGTTCTCTGTAGTTTATAGTGGACCTGCACCAAGCTCCAACAGAGTGACACAAATGACTAAAAGCTAAAAGACACATGCCAAAAACGTTGAATTGTTCAGATCAACCAGAACAAGATGCTATGAAAGAGAGAAAAAGACAATAAAAGAAAAAAAAAACTGCATATGAACAAGGCCAATGATATAAAGCAAACAACAAACAAAGGAAAAAGAAAGGAAGAGTGTGATTATGAGAAATCAGGCACCTCCATGATAAACAGAGAAGTGGCTGTTGGAGTCTGCACATGTTTTATTGATGATGTAGAGAATTTGTCTAAGCGTTCATCTCCAGAGCCCTATTCCCTGCCAATTTTATATCAACATTGATGAGGGGACCAGAGAGGAACAGACTGCATCATTTTACAGTGTCAGGATGAAAACATCTGAGACCAAAACTACATAAAAGCAAAGTGCTAATTATTGAGAAAATAAGCAAAAGCCGCATGACACCTGGGAATGTCCACACATCCAAACATCCTTCGCCTTAGGAAAATGCAATGGAATGATCACTCCAGTCAAGATTATAATAGGAATGTCCACACTTTTCCTTGAATTGTCAACATTGAGTTCAGTTACACACTATGAAAAATAATGTTGGATTCCATTGTGCTTATTAGTCGGGGAAAAAACATCCTTCGCCTTAGGAAAATGCAATGGAACAGTCACTCCAGTCAAGATTATAAATTGTTATCTCGGGGTAGGTTGATGTTGACCGAGTCAATTGGATTGACGTCATGATTACACTATCAATACATGTGTTAGCCACACTTTAGCTAATGCCTCCACTAAAGTTACCATTAACCTAGGTTGCATTTTATTTGAGTGAGCCATTTCTTCCCACTGATGGTGGTGTAGTAGCTCATGTAGGTCTTGTAGCATTCATTGGCTGTAAAGGACATTGCTAGTAATCTATTTTTTATTTGGGTTGAGGTTGTTATAGACTTTTCAATTAATCAGTCAATTAATCAATCAATCATTCCATCAATCATCAATCAGGCATTTTGTTCCACACATGCAGTCAGTCCTGTTTTTTGCAGCATTTTCTCATAACCTCTATCAAACCATTGAAAATCACACTTGGTACTTAAACAGTTAATTTTGGTTTCTCCCTAGAATATTAAGTATGGATTTTGCTAAATACTGTGTGTGAGCTTTGTTGTTGAGATGTAATGATTGCCTTGGGGTGAAGGCCTCTGGCGTTTGACTGAGCCCCTTAAGGTGTGGGCCCTGTGCCATGCGCTGTATGGATTAGGAAGTTCACTGTGCTTAATTCTCCTCCTCCAATTAAGAGGTTGATTCAGGCATTTTCCCTTTGGGGGTGTTGGAGCAGATTTTGAGAATCCATGGTTTTCTGCTAAATGGTCTCGGTAGACAAGGCAGCTAACTCCCTAACGGCAGAACAATCTACAATGCGCTAGTTTTTCACCTCTACCCTTAATGAACTCCTCTCTTATAAAGTTACATATATGTACTTTTGCCTGTAAAATGACATTTAAATTTCATTTCATGTCGTGACTGACAAAATAGAAAATATAATTGACATTATAAGGAATAACGTCAATAATCTATGCAATGAGGTGAAGGGTAGGAGAATAACCCTTATTGTCAGTTTTAGACACTGGGTATCCCAGTGGCACTAACTGGGTACAGTTCATACCCATTTGAATTATTTAGCTTCATTGAGACTGCTCTAACTCAGCTAACTCAGCTAATACTAACTGAATGGGGCACAGTAGCCTACTTTCATATTCAATTTCACTATGCCCAGTTCAGTTGGCATAAGCAGCCACTTTGTTTTTCAGTCTTTGCTGTATCAAATGTTTGTGTTTTTTTCCCTACCAACAGCGATTGGTGACCTGGAATAACAGGGATATGTACTGATTCACACTGGATTTCTCCTTCAACCTGATGATGGACCTGCATGTACAATTGTGATTGGTGCTGGGTGTGAAAATAGCAAACCTATTTAAGGGGACCAGAGGGTATTGAAACATACAGGCAGTTAATAATGGCTGATACAATGAAATTAGATGTTTGATGCTTGAAAGTGAATCAGGGGAGGATAACCATGCTGCTCATTGAACATGTGAATTCATTGTATGGGCATGTTGTTTGAGCAAGTTAATTGGTGTGTGTGTGTGTGTGTGTGTGTGTGTGTGTGTGTGTGTCTGCTGATGGATATGAAATTCTTGGCACTGGCCATCAGTTTTCACATTTCCTCCACACACGTCAGATGTAGGCCTGTACTGACATGAAAAGGGCGCAATCTAAGCTCACTGAGGATGTTGGAAGAAATGGTGATCTTGAAAATGTCTTGATTGTGCAAAAGAAAGAAAGAGACAGAGCAGAAGAAAGTCTTTGCCTTGCCTATAAAGGGGGGCACAGGCATGGGCAATTGGCTGGCTAACTCACTGGTTGGCTCATATGGTAATTGTAGTGCCATAAGAAGGCGTAAGCAATGGGACTGGAGAGTTCTTGAGTGGGGGAGAAAAATGCAAACCTCTGCTGGCTGTTGATGAGGGCGCTGGGCTGTTGTTGTCTGCTGTCTGTGCTACATGATGGGCACAGTAAAGGGAAGGACTATTTGTGTTCTCTTGTGATAATCTATCTCTGTGTGGCTAACTGTGGTGTTGGAACTCCAGGCGGGGTGCTGCCAGGATGACAAGAAGAGTCCGGGTCTGCAGGAGAGCCACAATTGACTGTCAACCAGAATGTGGATGGGGCTTAGGGGATGGTGACATTCCAAACTCTGCTTTACTGTGTGAGTGGGAATCGCTAATGCTGGCTGCTGAAGTCTGATTACTGTGTCTGTGAAGATTCTTATGGTCATGATCATGGTAGTCAAGATGTTCAGTTATATGCAACTGGACTTCTTATTTTATTGGAGCTTATATATATATATATATATATATATACATTATTACTGTGTGTCTGTCATGTGCTGTAGCCTATTATAGGACCTGGGTCCTTGAAGCACTGATTGCAATTGTCAAATATTGTCAACTCTGCCATGTGAAGACAGAATGCATCAACTTTACCTACATGCTGCACAGCAGCACAAGATGGCACTAATTAGAGTCAGTTTAATTACTGCAAGTGAACAGAAGGCGCATAAGTCCTTAGAGCAGAGGCTATAAAGGGCAGGCTGTGGTATGGCCATGGCTGACTATGCTTACTCAAGTTTACATTCAAGTCCTGCTCCAACACTGTGATTGAAGACTAGACAAATAATGTCAATGCGCTTGTCGTCTCTGACACAGTTGCAATGCAAATGTTTAAAAGGCTCCCACATGAATATTGTGTTCAGGGTGGGCTACACTCTCTACACTGGTGTTCAGATACTTAAGCGCAACTATTTGCAAGTTACGTAGTTCTTGGCATCATCTTTATTTTGATACACAGTATACAGTAATACTAATATACTACACAATTAACAAAATTGTCCTTTCAACTAGCTTACCATATTCTCCAGGATCTCTGCTCCTGGATGCTGTAAAACTAACATGAAAAAGGTTTTACCATATTGCCAACTATATTGTACTGTAAGGCTATTCTATGGGGTGCCCCAATTTGGCCAACAGGCCTTCTGTTTCTCCCCTAAAGTACTGCAGCAACAGTCAACACTTTGGAAGCTAAAGCCTATTTGTATTAACTGATGCATATATGTCTCTGAACTCTGACTGAACTGTTGTTAGAGGGCTTCACATACTTTCATTTCATACAAATATGACAGAACTCCTTTCAGAAATGAGTGAGTTAGCCTGCTGAAAAACATGGAACAGAATTAAGTATGGGATCTTACTGGGGATCTTATGGGATCTTTCCTGATAGCTACGTTTTGTATGTGCTTATGTTAGCTTGTTAATTTTTGTACAGAATGAAAGTATGTCTCACTCTAACAACAGAACTATAGGTTGAATCTGCTGGACTTCACAACTTCACATAGTCAGGGAGATGTAACGACTGCAGAGCCTGACTGATCCAACTGGCTGCACACATACCAGCTCGCTACCATTACACCAACCTATTTGCAACACAACATTTTACAATATTGAATGCACAACAAACTCTCTTACATTTCTACCAATGTCTTTGCCTCCCCGTATGTTTGGAAAGGTGCCTGATCATGTTGGCCAGAAATAACTACTCAAAGGCATAGCCAAGATGGCTGCCAAATGGCAAGACTTGCCTATGAGGACTTGCCTACGAGGGTGGGATGGGGTGGGGTGGGGGGACGTAAACTGCTGGCTCACCCATGAGATCACAGTGGAAAGCACTTCAGCCAGAACATGCCCTGACAATAAAGCTCGCATAAAAACTTACCTGCACATGCACACACAAGACACACACACACAGACACAGAGAGAGAGAGAGAGAGAGAGAGAGAGAGAGAAGCAAGAAAGGTTGCTGACCAGCTCCCAGCCCTCATTAAACTCATTAAACGATCTGGCAGACGGACGGGTGGAGACTGGGAGCATAGGGGCTGAGGCTGTGTGGCCCCCAAACCAGGGCCGGAGACTGGCCAGCGTACCAAGCTGGCTGAGCCAGGAACCAGCTTCCAAACAGATGGTGAGCACAGGGTGGGAGGCTGTCGGGGTGGGAGGGGTGAGAGGGGAGATGGGGGCACAGACACTGAGGTCCTGATGTTTGGGTAAGAGGGGGTTGGTGGGCATGTCTGTGTGAGTGAGTGTGTATGTGTTTGTATGTGCGTGTGTGTGTGTGTTGCATGTGAGTGTGTGTGGGTGTGCATGTGTATGTGTGTAACTGTGAATGTGTGCATGTTTGGGTGTGTATGCGTGTGCGTGTGTGTGTGTGTATGAATGTGTATATGGGCTGCTGATGGTGAAGTAGGTAGAGCAGTCATTTGGCATCCAGAGACGTCAGAGAGATTTCTAGCTTCTTATGGTTGTTGTGTCCTCGTGCAGGACACTGAAGCACATGTGCTACTTGCATGGCAGCCTTGGCCATCGGAGTATGAAAGTGTGTGAATGGGCTAATGTGAGGCATGGTGCAGGAAAGAAAGCAAAAGCAAGATTAATACACTATCCACTTACCATTGTCCACTTACCATGTCAACAGGATTGTCAAATTTTACCTGATCCGGGCCTGCTAACAGGCTCTACCTGCCTGGTAACGTGTTTCACTTGACTTTCTTTGGGTCTTTCAAAAAGTTGAAATGAAGATATAAATATTGTCTGTGACAACTTTTGTTTCATGGAAATGTTTTATATGTTTTTATAGATGTTGTTATGCTATATTATTTGTATATGCCACTTTCAGTTTGCATAATTGTGATGGAAATTGTGCTTTTGGTAAGATGCAAAACATAGGACAGAATAATAAAGTTGCCTTGTTCCACTTTATGTGGCTCTGCAGACTTTCACGTTGCTGACGGAGACACACACACAGAAAAAAAAACAAAACAAAATGGTCCCTCATTAAAAGTCCACACTCAAAGGTGAGGTAAACAGTTCTCAATTTAAAACAAAGCCGGAGAAAAACACATTCAAATGACCATCATTAGTGGCTTGTGTCACGCGTGCAGGCCAGGACCCCTCTGCTCATTAAAGCAGTGTAGGCTGGACACGACACACTGGATTCCTGTCAAAACAAATCAGACAGAGGCCTGCTGGTGCGAACAGGTTGAGCTTCTCCTTGATCTGGGGCAGTGGTTTATTGACAGACATAAAGACCTAAGCACATATGTGTGTGTGTGTGCGTGTGTTTGTGCATGAGTAGGTGTGTCTGTGTGTCCCCATGCAGATATAATACCAGTAGGGATCTAGATTTAAGGACAGCAAAGCCTGTGTTTTGGCTGCAGTACTAAAAGAGCACAAGTGTTCGCTTTAATTGGCTTTTAGTTATCTTTTATAACCAATTGGCAACAAAATTCCAAATTAGGAGGCTGAAATTAGGACACAAAAAGCAAGATAGAGTCACACTTCACATGAAAGAGGCAGGAAGCAAAAATTAAAAGCACAAAATTGGGCTTCTAGTCCTATAGCATATAGGACTCCAACCTCTTCGAATCCATGGCAGTAGTATTGTTGTCAGCTACAGACTATAGCAACTGCTCCAGTAGACCCCTCTCCCCTGCAGTTATATTACATGTTAAAACCGTGATTACACACACCCTGTCCAACATAACATTAAAGACTCATGGCAGGTAATAATACCACACTCACTAGTTCTTCCATCATGTTTGTTACAGAGTGCTGAGGATAAGCATATCTGGGTTTGTAGCTAGCTGTGGATCTGGGATGCCAGCAGCAGGGATGACGTGCACTATCTAATAGTAGATATTATGAGCTTAAACTTACAAATGCAATGGAGGAGAAAGTAGAAAGGGAGAGAAGCTTGGAGCACCACATAGTGGGCAAGGAGGGAGGGTTAAATCTCCTCAAAATGGAAGTGGGTTGAGTGAAGGCTGAACTCTGTTTGGGAAACAACATTTATGGCACGCTAGGCAATCATAGATAATTACAGCATGGGATTTAGTTATAAATAAATAATAAATAATAATAATAACAATAAATAATAATAATAATAAATTGCTTTTACGACTGACGCTTTTGGGGTTCGATTCTGATTCTGGCCCTTACATGGTATCCACACATGCATACACACACACATTTCTGATAGCAATCATGCCTCAAGCAGAACCTCCTGCAGGAAAGTAGATTGAACATTGAACAGAGAGAGCTAAATAAGAGAGAGAGAGAGAGAGAGATGGAAATTGAAATCACTGCCAGGCAGCACACACCTGGCTGCCAGGATAGCAGGAGGAGGCTAGTTAGCTTCAGCACACAGCTGGGATGTAATTGCAGTGCAGAAACACCAACAGCCAAACCATACCGGGCTAAGGAGGAGCAGCCAGTTGTGATGCCTCACCAAATAAATACATGAAAGTGAATTAGTTACCCCCCAATAGACATGAGATTGGAGATACAAAAACAGCATGCACATAAAATTCAAAGGGGAAGAGATTTATGTTTTCAATTTCATTAGCTCGAAGCAAGAAATGTATCCCAAGAATGCCCCTATTTTGGGGGGAGATTGTTATGTTATAATACATGATATTCAATAAACAGTTTTTTTATTACCATTTCTTTCTAATATGTACCCGTTGACAGTCAGATTTGCCACTGCAGGTTTGCCAGTGCTTTAGTTTTCAATTTTATCAGTGCAAGACAAAATATCCTGAAGTCAGGAGAGCATTTTTGGAAAAGGGGCTGGGGGGGTGGGTGAGAGTTTCTTCATCATATTTTTTCAGTGTTTTTTTTTTTTTCCGCACAGGTTTTACAGGCTCAGGTACTCAGTTAAATTACAGTCTGCCTTGTGAGCTCTCAGTTGGATGCTCTTTCTCAGGACTCTTCAGTAAGGGTGGTAATTTAGCCCCCTGCTCATATCCCCCTTGACAATCATTTACATTTCTGCATTTAGCAGACGCTTTTGTGCAATGCGACTTATAAAAGAGGATTAACAATTAAGCTACATAGAAGAAATCTTAGAAACACCACTGGGGAGGTTTCCAGAGAGGGAGTGCAGAAGTGGAGTCAAGTGCAGAATTAAAATGGGTGCAGTAGGCATGGGGTGGGGTGTCTGTGTGTGTGGGGTGTGTGTGTGTTGGGGGGGGGGGGGGGGGCACAGGCTAAGTGCTCGGACCGAGATGCTTCCTGAATTATATCATTAAGCACTTTGTGAGCTAGCGTTAGTGATTTGAATTTGATGCGGGTTGCTAGGGGTAGCCAGTGTAGCTCAGTGAACAGATGGGTGACGTGCTCTTTTGGGCTGATTGAAGACCAGAGGCGCTGCCGTGTTCTGGACCAGCTGTAACCGCTTCACAGCGCAGGCTGGGAGACCTGTCATAAGGGCATTGCAGTGGTCAACCAGTCATAACCATGGTTTGTACCAGAAGGTGGCCTGTTGGGTTAGGTATGGTCTAATCTTTCTTATGTTTAATAGTGCACTACGGCAAGACCAGGCGACAGAGGCAACATTACCTTAAAAAGTCAGCTGGTCATTGATCATGACAACCACAGAGTCATTTCTCAGACTTCCACAGAGGACAGAAACCATGGTTAATCAAAGGACAACAAATGTTTCATTCATAGCTATCATGCTGAATATGATTTGTTGATGTTTATGATGTTATGATGTTTTGGAGCAGATTGCACTTTTTAGTTCTGTTTTGAACTCAGAGAGCTGTCATCAAACAATGTGCAGATCCGTCATTTCAGTTTTCATTTCTGAACTGAATTCAATCAAATAATCAGGACCAATCTAATGACAAGCATCATGATGGTAATGACTGATGCTTATAGAAATTATTAATTGTTCCCTTTTTCTTCCTGTCTCTCTTTCTCTCTCCTCATCTAACCCCTATTCAGTCCTTCCTTCTTTCCCTCTTTTCTCCCTCCTTCCATTTTCTTTGATGTTGTAATGGGGCCATCTGCAGCCACACTTCAGTGCTCCCATGGTCTGCACTATGGCAATCAGCACAGACGCAATCAAAACCATCCCAGAGCAATATGGACCCATCACCACTGAACTGTAGCAACGTCATCAGAGAGCGCTGATGACCAACCATCTGTTCCCTCAGTGTCTGTTCACTGAGCATTGTAGAGGATAGGCAGGGGAGCAGCAAGAAAGTACAACTTGTGTGTCTGTCATCGGGTCATCTCATGTTGTTTTAAGAATGTATGGGAGAATCCCATAAATCTTAAGCTCTAATAGCCCCTTAACCTGTTTTTTTGCAAAATCTTAACATAATTCTTTTAAATGTAGAATTTGCTATATTGCTATATTGTGTCCTATATTGTGTCTGATAGCTTCTACTGACTTCCGGTAGACCACACTTCCCACTACACTACACTAACCTGTGCCTAAGCAGACCCTTTTCAATGGGCGGTGGTAGTGGTGGTAGGAACCTGGCTAGCGAGCAAGTAGCCTGAAAAGTTTTGGGTTCGTAGCCTCAAAAGTTGTGGCCCAGTTGCCACCATTGTGCCCTTGAGCAAGGCACTTAACCCTAAGTTGCTCTAGGGGAGACTGGCCCTGAACTATTGATAGTTGACAAGTTGTAAGTCGCTTTGGATAGAAGCATCTGCTAAATACATAAATGTAAATGTTTTCTGTTGCAAGCACCTCTGCTATAGTGAGGTGCATGCTTGAGCTGACAAAGCTCACTGGCTTGTAGCCTTCCATGTTGTTGTTTCATGGCACACTATTTAAATTTTCTTTTTTGCTTTTTTTTTTGTGATAGAATAGCGACGAGAGACGAGGTGGGTGGTAACGAGAGATGGGGTGGTTTAGACCTTTGTATAGTGTCTCGATGGAAATGGAAAGCTCTGTGTTAGGGGAAGATTAACTGTACGTCAACAAGGTTGCCTTCACCTCCCCTCTGGAGGTCAGATTTCAGCTTTTAAACACAATGTTCCCTGGAGCAAATAGCCTTCCTTTAAATCAATTCAATCCTGGTTGTGCAACACTGTGCCTGTAAACAGAGCTCTGAGCTGCACTCACAGAAAGAGTAAGCGGACCCTGCTCCCCCCAAAAAACAACACACACACACACACACACTTGACCATGGTTCATCTGCTCAGTCTGTTCTTACTTATCCATATAGCTTTGTTGGTTTTAATGGATTATTTTTTGTGTCAGTGACTTCTTTGTTGGCGTGCTATTAGGAAGGTAGGCAAGTGTATCGGACAGTGCATTAAAATGCAAATTCTCACCCTCACCCTGGTCATTGCTTATTTGCCACTTTCTGTCTGCCAAATTGTGGCTTTGGCTTAGGTTAAACAATGTGTATATCTCGGCGATATACAGATTGTTTAAAGGCACACCAAGCAATGTTTTTAGGTTAATTTATCAGCTTCGTAGTCACAAAATACACTTGCAGGATCTGAAACACTGGCTCAGAGAAAACAAAACTGAAAATGAATGAAATCCAAATTATTATGCATGGATTACTGGCTTGTCAGCCAATGTAACACACGAAAAAGATCATTGCTGGTTACTATTCTTTGGTTTGCAATTGAATTCACATGGATTGGTGAGAATTTTTCAAGCATCTGTAGGGGGAGCTCCAGAGATAAAAAAAAAATGCAGTCTTGCCTGCTATGCCTTTAAAGTTTGCAGATGTTGCAACTGGGCTTCGTTTTAAGATGTCAGGAGGCGTATTTACTCACCACACAGCTTACTACTGATAGTTGTTGTACTTACGTAAACTAAGCATCGATTAGCTGGAATAGGATAAAAACAATAATTTTTTGTAAGATGTCAGGAGGTTTAGTGCTACCATAGTGCCTCCACTCAATATTGTATTGCTTTACAGTGCATCAGGGTGGAGTTAGGCCTCAGTTTCCTCAGCTAGATTTTTTAGCAACCAATCAGTGGAACAGAAATTCATGGCAGGACCATTTGGTTTTAAGTTCAAACTAAGTTTTCACCCACTGTGAAGTTAATGTATATCTATCAAGAGTATCCTGGATCTTTGCAAACAGTGAAGCAAGGTGAAAGCATCTGGTTCACTAGGCTAATACTGTATTCATTCACCAGAATACTGTTGACTGTTGTCGTAATATTATTAGCCGTAATATTATTAGCACAGGATAATGAATATCGTAAGCACCTAAAAAAACATACCCAGTAGGGGTAAAGCCCAGAGTCTGTCCTGTTAGCTATGTTGGTAACACTTTATATTAGCACACACAGATCCTCCATTAACAAGCTGCTTACTAACATGCAAATTAATAACATACTAGCCATTTGTTAATCACTAAACATCACTCATTAATAATTTATTTTTCATAACTTTATGACTTTATTCTACTCATTATAGACAATTAAATAAGATTTTTCCAAAATTAACTACTAATTACTGTTTATTCGCAGATAGTAGGTTAGTTGGTGTATATGAATTCGAATTTTAATATGCTTTGATTAGTGTGGGGTTTATTAGATCGTAGTACAACAGGAACAGTTCTTCTCCTTCAGTAATACTAAAAAAAAGATTCATAAGAAAAATCCCCAAAGCTGCAAGTTCTAATATTGCCCCTTATAAGCCCCTTACTGAGCAAAGCATATTAATATCATAATTCATATACAACAACTAATTTACTAAGCTGTAATTAGGAAGTAATACTGGAGAATTTCTTAGTTAATGGTCTACAATGGGTAGAATAAGCTCATGTAGAATAAGGTATTAATAAGTGATGTGTGATAACAAATGGCTTGTATGTTATTAATTTGCATGGTAACAAGCAGCTTCTTAATGGTGAATATGTGTGTGCTAATATAAAGTGTTATCGCTATGTTTTGCAGTGCTAACAATATTAGCAGTCTAGCTTGCACTACACCATATGCTGAAATGTTCTTCTTTAACAAAGATGGATCGCTTGTCAGACAGAAACAACACAATAAATAAGCAAACATCTTCTTCCCCACTTTGTGTTGACATTGTCACTGTCAGTGTCTTGTGATATGATATGTCATTCAAATTATCCATCCAAGACCCATTTCAGACTGTGAAACTATTTTAGATATAGCCTGTATCAGGCAGCTTTGTGTCAGTCTACTACCATTAAAGATGCATCATGCTCCCAACAGGTGTCCTGGGGAAATAACAATCCCAATCAGATGCCTGTAAGTGAGTTTGCCTGTAATGTGATGTGATGTGATGTGATGTCCGGGGCAGCCAAAGCTTAACGGCAGGGGGATGTAATCAAGCCCACTTCACAGAGCCATCAGGGGCAAGAGGGACTTATGCTCTACTCAGCTTCTGATGCACAACACCCCAGGAGGATGTTACATGCTGTGAAGATGAGAACAGTTTGTCTGTTCGTGTGTGTGTGTGTCTGTGAGTGTAGAGGACTGTTTTGTGTTTGTGTACTCTCACTGTGTATGTATGTGTTTGTGTGAGTATATGTGCTTGTATGACTGTGTGTCTGTGTATGTGTGTGTGTGTGCGTCCATGAGTAAGTGAGTTAGTGCATGCACACGTGTATGTGTCTAAAAGTCCCTGTGGCTAACTAGCCTAACTTCCTGGTTTTCCGTTTGGTACCCGCTTCTTTGGCCCTGGCTCTCAGTATACCTAAGGATGTGATGAAAGACGGTTGGATCAATCTGGAGTCTCCTGCCGAGGAGACTGATTGCAGAAGTACAAGTCTTCAACTGGACCTGTTTGATGGACACCTAGACATGAGTGAAGTAGAAGCTCATGCACACACACACACACGCGCGCGCACACACACACACACACACGCACACACACACACACACACACACACACACACACACACACACACACAGGCACACATGCGCAAACTGAAAAGTGTAAGATGTGTTGAAAGAGAGAGGGGGTGAAATCAATATGACTACAGTAAGTGAAGTAACACTTATAAAGCTTTCTCTGTGGCCTGGCTAAAGTGTGGTTGTCACAAGGCCTTTCAGATGGACAGAGAGCTCAAATGGACGAATAGCAAGTGGGTTTGGATTTTAGTCTTGCAAAATAGTGTAAAAAAAAATAAAAGATCGCTTGGATCATTTGTATGAAGTCTTAACTGCACATTTTGTGTTCTTCACATGTTGATAGATATGGATTGTGCTTAACACTCACAGACACACACACAGATGCACACATGTCTGTTTAAGCAACTCACTGTTGTTATACTGTTACTGCTATTACACTGTAACCGTGTAAAACTGAACACTCACATCGTCACGTCATCTTGCTTTTGGACATCAGGCAGTCATAACCAGACTACCCATTTTTGAAAAGCTGCATGGTGCCAGGGACTGTTTCCACTTGTCAGATGGAGACAAATTTGTGGCAGCAGGAAATGGTGGAGTGCTGGATGGTGCTGGGGAATCAGAGAGAGAAAGAGAGAGATGGCCAGACTGCAGATGTCATATAAGATGCAGCAGGGTCAAACATGTGCCTGACATACAGTATAAGAATCAGCAAGGTCAGGCAAGCACATAAAATAACTCATATATACCAGTCTTTAGTGTTTTCCCAGGAATGGCACTGATGGCTTTTAGGACTTGAGACCTGGATTAATGTGAAAGGATATACAAACGATACAATTCACATTTCTTTACCTTTAAATCCTCAGGGGACACACTGGGGATCACACAGAGATATGAATTTAGGTGAATATAGCTAAAAACATGTTCCTGCTCATAGCCAACAGACTCTTGACCTGACAGTTTGAAACTTTAAGGTACTTATTTCTAGATCAGATGACAGTGGTGTGGAGCATTTCATATGGCATGTTAGCATGATAAGCTAGCTTTTTCACCCTCTCTATAGAGATGAGAAAAAGAAAGGCTTTTTGACACCTCTGATTCTCCAAGATTTTCTGTGATCACCTCTTGCTTATTGTCAGAACAAGAATTTGCCAAAGTTTAAGGAGAGAGTGGGAGAGAGGGCAAGAAAGTGGGTGAGAGGGCGAGAGAGTGGGAGAGAGAGGGAGAGAGAGAGAGAAGGATAGAGTGAGTAAGAGAGAGAGACAGGGAGAGAGAGAGATAGAGTAAGAGAGAGAGAGATAGATGTGTGGTGGGTATGCTCCATTCTCTGATGCATGTACATCTGTCCCAGTGACAGGTATAATACTGTGTCAGAACTATAGAGACCTAGAGAGAGGTATAAAAGCTATAGGGAGAGAGAGAGAGATAAAGAGAGAGAGAGAGAGATAAAGAGAGAGAGAGAGAGAGAATGTAAAGGCAGCACTACAGAGAGAGAGAGAGAGAGGCATTGTTGGCCTCTGTCAGAGAAAAATGTTTTCAACTCTGGCACTATTATATCTCCTCTATAAACCCACTCAGCCTTTCCCCTCCCCCCGAGATTTTCTTGGCTCACTCCAGATCACATGCCTTAAATCCCCCAGGACTTCCAGACTGTCAGAATTACCTGCAGAGAACTCTTCTTCACAGGCAGCCACTCCACCCCCTTTTTCCAGTTAATGACCACGGGGAAAAGGCAGTGTGAATGAACAGGCAGTTATCGCCAACTGACACCAGTAAGGCTGCATTCAGCAGGTATAGTGTCTAATGGCCAGGCAGGTTTCCCAACAGCAGGGAAAGGCCAAGGGTCATGACCCGGTCTAGATGGCAGCGTTTCTTCAGTGAAATGGCGTGTTGAAAAACTTTGTCAAGGCCTATTAGAAGTGATGGCTGTTAAACGCCTGCTTATGAAAATACAATAAGGTAGCACATCCTGTGGAAAGGCTTGTGAGTTATTATATAGAGTGTTAGTACTGTGTGTGTGTGTGTGTGCGTGTGTGTGTGTGTGTGTGTGTGTGTGTGTGTGTGTGTGTGTGTGTGTGTGTGTGTTTGTCCATCCCAGTTGCCTCTTCAGCTATTTTTGATCATGACCCTCTATTATACTATGTGATTGCGTTTGCTTTGTTGGTTTGCTCACACACGCATTCACACACACACACACACACACACACACACACACACACATCATATTACACTAAAATGTTTCAATACCACTGCCGAATGTGAAGCATATAACATATTTGGACACATTGCTTCAGGATATTTATTTATAGTTGAGAAAGACTAAGCCATCCCTGTCTCCTGTCGTCTCTTTGTCTTACTGCAGACAAATACAAAAATATGCCCACAGCCCAGGCAATGGAGACAATTGCAGCTGTAACAGCTGTTATTTGGTGGTCATACCAAACTTGTCGCTTTGTCTGACGTAGCAACTAACGACGACTTCTGATGACGTATAACTGTGAAGCAGACAGGGTAAAAGTGGAGTAAGAGGCACAAACGTTTAGTTCCATGTTCTACTTTCACAAGGGGGAAGGGAGAAAACCTCTTTATGCAGACCAGAGTCAAGCCCTCATATACTGATACAAAATATCAAAAATTTATATTGTGAT
Organism: Tenualosa thibaudeaui; assembly: GCA_027481765.1. Taxonomy (NCBI): domain Eukaryota; kingdom Metazoa; phylum Chordata; class Actinopteri; order Clupeiformes; family Clupeidae; genus Tenualosa; species Tenualosa thibaudeaui. The sequence continues at coordinate 8,355,392 of JAIFZK010000002.1, forward strand.
GTTATGTGACACTCCCACTTATGCAGACCGGACCTATTCATGTTTGTTCCCATTGTAACATATTGTGTTGCTCTATCTTAGTATTCAATAATCTTTGTGTGAAGTTTACACCCTAAGCTCTCTCCAGTTCCTTTCAAGGGATGAGGGCTAGAGAAAAGCAAAGGAGAAGGGGTAAAAAGAGAGATGGGTTTGAGCCTATATGTATGTATGGAAGCAAGAGAGAGCAAACCACTCAATGTGCGTAAATGTAGACTTTGCATTACCTAGAGATGCATGGCATTGAGGTTTTATTAAATGGATAAGGCTTTAGATGGATCCCATTTGAAAGCGCAGTTGTATTGACTGAGGAAGGCTTGGCTTTGGGGAGAAAGTCTTGTGTGGTAAGGCAATCAGTACTCAGGATCATGATTTCGTAAACTGAAACAACTAGTCATGTAGTTGTCCAGAATATAACCAAGTGTGTCACTTTCGCATTCATGATTTTGGTTAGATTAAATACTCCTGAGTGTTAAAGTAAACAAGAACTCTGACCATTTTCCCTTCAACAGGTTAGCTTCAGGTCCTGGTCCAGGAGTTTTTTTTTTTTTTTTTTTTTTTTAAACAAATTTCTTATTCTTTTTTTTAAGTACAGCACTCAGCGACCTCATACAACAGAGCTTCGGGTTGAAAATATATGGAGGTTTCTTTGGAATTTAGCTGTTTCTGGTGAAGGCTGGCTCAGTGCAACCCAGAGTCAAGGTAACGAGTTAGAGTAGTTTGTTTTCTACTAAATAGATGAACTGCTGGCAGTTAAGCATTTGTTTTCTCTGTGATGTATTGTGTTGAAATGTTTCCCAAGGCTCTCTTATGTTGGAGTGCTATTGGCCTGAAGTGTGCTTGTGAAGCGCTAATCAGCCAAGCTGAATCACCCACTTGTGTTCAGTTACAGTAGACGGATGGCACTAAATCCCACAAATCAATGAAAATAAACTGACCTTTAGCTCTACTTTTCTTTCTCACTCTCATTTCTCAGTTCTCTCTTTTTTCTCTCCCTGATTTCCTCTTGTTTAGCCTCCCTTTTACTGCCTTGCTCGTTTCTGTGTCTGAGCCACAGAGCAGAGCAGGTTTTGTTTTGTAACGTGCTGGTGACATTTCATCAGAATCCTCTCTCTTATTATATTTTTTTTGTTGCGTTTCTTCCTTCCTTTCTAGCTTTCCAGTATCATAATTAACTAAAGGCAAAATGCTAGCAACAACAAACAACAAGCTGTCACGCCACTAACAGTAAATGCAAAGCAGCTGATAAATGCTAATACATTAATCAAACTCAGAATTTGTGTGTGTGTGTGTGTGTGTGTATGTCTCTCTCTCCTTCTCTCTCTCTCTCTCGGGAACATTACCATTGTTGTTTGTGTAAGCATGTCTCAGTACCTGCAGATTGCACCATATGCCCCTACAATATGTGTTTTAACTGTATGATGCAACCCTGGATAGAGTGTGAGCGTCTGTGTGCGTGTGTGTGTTATGCCACCTGTGAGAGCGAATGTGTGTGTGTGTGTGTGTGTGTTTGTGTGTGTGTGGCTGCACTGTCTGAAATTACAGAGATCTAGGCTTATCACAGAAGTAACAGTAGGGGTTCCATCTGCAGCTTGGTGCTCCATTGCTTCTGTCTGCCCCCAGGAGGTCTCCCTGTTTAGGGCTCCCTCTGTGCTCCAGCCTGGTAACATCAGCACATGCACACACTTACGCACACACACACACACCACAGGGGCAAGCCCACAGGGGACCACAGCAGAGAAGTTTAAACCTCTTTCTGACAACTCTTCACACCTACTCTGTAACTGTACGTCCTGCTGATCATTACATAAAGCAATGAGGGAGAGAGAGAGAGAGAGAGAGAGAGAGTAGAGACAGAAAGAGCACGCATGTTTTGATGTAAATCCTTTACATTTGTGTGAATCAAGCTCACATTATTCACTTCAGTTATTTACTATACTGTGATCTGAGCTCTCAAGAAAGCTCAAAAACTAAATGAATGGCAACAGAGGCAAATGCAAGATACTGTGTGGGCTTCAGCGAAGATACAGATGTGTAGTCTGTTAATATGTTGATGATGTGTTGTTAATCAGC
>JAIFZK010000002.1:8360000-8477500 GCA_027481765.1 Tenualosa thibaudeaui
AAAGCTTTGGTGATGTGATGTTTGGTAGTTCTACCATTATCACCTCTTTCTGCTTGTACATCTGAAATTGTCCTCAAAGGGCAGAGTTGTAATAATACTGTGACACTACACCAGAGAGTGAGCATATCAGGGGGGTATACTACAAAGCCAGGTTCCTGGCTAAACTGGGTAACTTCTGGAGTAACCACTGATCTGAAAACAACATGTCACTTCAGAAACAAATGATGCTCAATGGAGGGTTCTTTTAGAGATCAGTGGTAACTCCCAAAGCTACCCTGGTTTACCAGTAACCTTGCTTTGTAATACAGGCACCTTTTCCAAAAGTTTTTTACAGCTGTGATCATCTCTTCTTGGTTACTCGTGTGTTTTCCTACATTTAGGCATTATGACCCTCATTTAAATCATACATCAGAAAACTGCTCATTTTTAAAACCTGGTATTTGTCAATCCGAATGTGAGCTAGAATGAGCGGTATTTACGCTCAAATTCACGTCGTCAGTATGCAGACGATTTCAAGTTAGAGGATTACAGCACAGCGCAGATTAGGAAAATTTTAATATCCTAGAAATAAACATCAGCAACAGAGAATACTAAAGTGTGCCATGTGTAACCAAGGGGTAACCAAGCAAAATAGGGTTAGGAATGTGGGTAACCTAGACAAGTTAAAACAACAGAAGGTTAAGAAGTCAAATTCCTAAAGAAGGGCAGGGGGGTCTGCAATTTGTGTTACAACATGTGATGTGTATTCTGGGGGGTATAAAAGGAAATCTGTAAAAAGTGTGTAAGCTATGCTAGAATTTTACCAATAACGAAACACCAACAAATATGGCCACAATAACAACAATCACAGCAAGCTAAGGCCAAAATGTCAAGCAAACACACTGTAAAGACAGTTAACAGTAAACTATTAATGCAGTGGAGTGGAAATCACATTACTGGGTGCTATTAGCAGCCCCACGCCAACAAAGGTGTTTAGACCTATCCAGATGCTTTTGTGTTTCTGTTTTACTTGTAAGCCTTTATTCACACCCTTTTCAGCTTGTGAGCAGGTGCTGCTGTGTACTGCTGCTGTCAGCTCCACAAGCCTGCTGATAATTTATACAGGAGTTTTCAATTTAGACTTGTTTCAATAGCATTAAGTTAGAAAATGGTCCTCGCTATGAATCTGCATGATGGTATTCAGTGGCATTGATACCCATTGGTTTTGAATGGACAGCTATTCATGGGGCTGGCTAATGCATCCCAAAATATTCAAATTCACATTCAGCATAACCAGCCCTTTTTTGTTTGTTTCGTTGAGAGGTGTGTGTGTTTAACACACATACAAATCAACATTATTCTGTATCTCAGTCCACTGTGATACTCTACAGCAGTTATCAAGGAATACAAGGACAGTGATGCAAATAGTGACCAAATGAAAATGATTCTGTTGTCAGTATCCCAGACATATACAGGAAAGGTCTTGAATTCCTTTGTGCTGTAGGTGGGTGTTTTTTCTGCAGTGCCTGGTCAGCTTTCATCTTTTATCCACACATATTATAAAGCATGATGTGAGTTCCAACAACAATGCACAGTATACCAAAATCATAATGGCTGTGGCCTGGCATATATCATCTACACATCCTATCTATACTCCCTACATTGCTATCCAATATATGCTCTGCCTAAGCCTGTATCTTGCCTGGGAGAGACTCGCCCTGTGTAGGTTAATACTTACACAAAGTTGCTTGACATAATCACTTGGTGCAGTGATAGTGTCTACTGTGGGGCTATAAATCAGGGCTTCGTGGGGCTCAGAGCTTGGGCTCTGGCTCTGCACGGCTTGGGAGAGAGACTGAAATAGAAAAAGTGAAAGAGCAAAAAAAAAGAGAGAGAGACAGAGAGAGAGAGAGAGAGACAGAGAGTGTGAGAGAGAGAGAACATGAGAGAGAGAGAATAAAGCACAGAATAGCTCCCATTAATGTCAACCAAAACTGTTTCTGACATTTGCTTCCTGGGCACTGGGCTCAGCAAATAGTCTAGTTCTGGCTAAGGTCTACATATTTAACAAATCTAGCCAATATGTGCTCTGTATTAAGAAATGTGTTTTATAGCACAGAATTTTGTATTGCACTGTGCTTCATAGAAATGACAATAGCAGGGGAACATATTCATATATATGCTTGTAGAATCAACCCAAAATAGAAGCAATGGTGATTTAGGGTGAAAATGCCTTGATTATGAATCTCATAAAGTATTTACTTTTTAGCTTAGGGTGAAAATGCCAAGATTATGAATCTCATAAAGTATTTACTTTTTAGCTTATCACTGTTATAAAGTAAAAGACTAGCTTCCTGTATACTCAAATCCTGAAGTCATGAAGGATTTCATTAGTGACAAAGTCTCTCTCTCTACACATACACACACACACACACAGGTAAGGGTGACTCAGTGCCTGACAAGCATAAAATGGTAGTGGTGATGTGTCTTGCTGTTGGCATACAATCAAAGAACCGTTTGATGTGAAACACATAACGGTAGTTTCATTAGTTGCATATAAAATGGAAACTGTCTGTGATCTTGGGAAGAAAATGTGCTGAAATATGCAAAGTGATGACTGTATAATGTCTCTCAATGTTTATTGTCTGCATGGTCCCATTGCTTTCCTTCGATTTTAAAAGTATAAAAGCAATAATCTTTACTTCAATGAACCTTGAAAATAAGAAAGGCAGGGGTCAGTGGAGATTAGATATCCACTGTCAATAGAAGTACATGTAGCCCAATCATTAACATGTATTTTTTCAAACATAGAATTTCTAATTTAATTTAGATGTCAAAATTATGAATTGATTTTACATTGTGAACATGAATATGCTTGTCCCTGTGCTGGTAAAAGTTAAACTTTCAGTACCTCTCTCTCTCTTTCTCTAAAACACACAAACACACACACGCACACACACACACACACACACACACACACACAGGTGAACATGATCTAATGAGTAGCTATGAGGGCATCAACAAACATGAAAAGACCAAGTGATGTGTTGCTGGCAATCAAAAAATAGTTTGAAGTAAAGTGCACATATATAGTTGCATATAGGATGGAACATGCAAAGGATGTAGAGAAAATATGCTAACTCTATAATGTCACCCTGAAGGATTTCATTTTCTGCACCACATTGCAACTTTTGGTAGCTCTTGACTGAAACACAAATGAATGTTGTGCGACTGTAAGTCAGTGATCACAAATGTTGATGGCAGGGGTCATGGATGTAAATAAACATTTAGTTTGACTCATTCTCTGTCGCTAAGAAAAAAAAAGTTACTTCATATTAATTACAAATAACCAGTAAATTAAACCAATTATCTATCTATCTATCTATCTATCTATCTATCTATATATATATATATATATACAACCTCTGATTTGCTACTGATTAATATTCAGCAATGAAATAGAGATGCATGTTTCAGAGATGCGCACTTGCTTCCACAGGCTTCATGTGATAAAGGTGGGACACTGAAAGGACTTGATGTGAAAACTGAACTAAGCTCAGTCAGTGGTCAGTCAAGCATTCAGGGTGTCTGTGAGTGAAGAAAAATCCCAAGGTCAGCTATGTCAAATTAACTGAAGTTCAGTTTCTTTCTCTCACCCCCACCCCGCTCTCTCTCTCTCTCTTTCTCTCTCTCTCTCTCTCACACACACACACACACACGTAAGAAGTCCTCATGAAATATGTTAACTCTTTAGGTAGATGAGAAGCACACTGTAGAGTTACTTTTGACAGTTGGAAATTTGCAGGACTTTAGGACAGCTCTCACACTCAATTATGATTGGTGAATCGTGCTGAATCGTGTTTGATGCAGTTGTAAAACAAAATCATATCTAGTACATTTACAGGGCCTATTTAAATGGGCATGCCAATTAATGTATGCTGTCCCTTCTTAGATGAATACAAAATAACATAAAAGCAATAAACCCTGCAAGGCCATGTTATGAAGGCAGTTACTCATGGATGGATGTTTTTGTAACAGTGATGAAGAAAGTTATCGCTGGTTGATGGAATGTGAGCAATACACCTATTGAGGTTGTGTGTTATCGGTATTTTGGATTAAGTGCTCCGCTTTGTTGTTGTGAGTTGTGTGTGTTTGCCTTGTTCAAACCTTGAGATGTTTACCAAGAAGTATTTGTACCTCTGCACTCCATGTCTCTTGTGCTCCATGACATACAGTAAATTATGTTTCGGATTGGTAAGAAAAAATACACATAACAAACTACTTTAGTGGATAACAGGGCATCACTGGTTCTCTGGTTCTGTGTGACTGTTTGTATAACGTATATCTGTCTCTGGATGGTACGTAATATGCCACTGGACAAAATGGGCTCAGGTTGAGCTCAACTATGCTCTTCTGATGCAACCCTCCCCCTCCTTCTTGTCCCTAATTTGGCTCATCCAGAGAAGCCCCATTGGTTTTTCATGACATAGAGCAGGAACAAAAGGATAGATTGAATCATTCTTTGGACTCCCCATGTCAGCACTGCACTTCAAAATGCATGCATATAGATATATCCCTTTCATAGTGTAAATAACCTTTAAGCTTTATTTAAAAGATAACATAAGCACTGGGAGCTTCAGCATCTTTCACATCCTTTTGGCAGAAAGCCCAGCTGAGGTCTCGAAAAGCTTGACTCACTGAAAAACCTTGGTAAAGCAAACTCTCTCTCTCTCTTTCTCTCTCTCTCAAATACACAATGAAGTCTGTAATTATGATGCCAACATGACTTTCTAGGCTTTGCTATAGGAAATTGGTCTACCAAATTCGTTACACAAATTGTCTTTTTGCATGGCCTCACCACATGGTCTACAGAGGGTCCAAGTTGTTCATAGAGCTAGACATCCATATCCTGGGTGAACCAAGAGGACGCTGTTAATACATTGGGATTTTCTTCACTAGTAAAGTCCCTTTGGAGCTGATTTCAGTATAACCAAAATCTAGGAACCAATCATACTTGTTTATATGGGATGGCAGTGATTCCCTACAAGGGGTATGCACACACACTGCAGGGGGTTTGTGGAAATATTTAATAATAATTTATTTCTAAGATGATAAATAAATATTCTCAGTAATTTTATATTAGACCCATCAAAAAAATGGTATGTGCTCACTACAACTAGTTTCCCTGGGGACACAATAACCTGTGGCACTCTGCTCCAATAATAATCAGTTGTGTTACATTCTACTTCTGGAGAATCATCAACACGTATGAGTGAGGGGGTACTCATGGTATGACAAAAAGGCTCAGGGGGTACACAAGACAAAAAAGGTTGGGAAACACTGCTGTATGGGCTGGGCTTTGCACAGTGACAAAAGTGGATAGTTACTGCTAATGCACTGATGGTTTCTTTTTATTTCAATAATTCCACATAAAGCCTTCATTTACAAGACAGATGTGTTTGCTAAAAGTGCTAAGATTTTTGGAAGAGGGACTTAACAAACTACTTGGGCTTACATGACTTTCAGAAAATTTAGGAATAGTTATTTAAGACTTTAGGACAACTTGAACAATCAAGGACCAAGCTCTTCTGTGGCTTTGTAGTGTGCGATAAGTGTTCTTCTTAGCTACCTTTCAACTGCATGCTATCCTCAGAACTCTTAACCCAAACTGCACATACCTCTTCTCGGGCTGGCCTATAACAGAAGACTCCCCTCTGAACAAAAATGGTTCCGCCCAAGTTTCTTCCTGTTTACCAGTCAGCTAACATCAGACTAATTCTCAAGTGGTCTGGGGGACCGTTTGTCCACTTCCAAACATAAGTTGGTTCATCAAACTTGTATTGAGTGGTGGATGTTGTGTCACATAAGTAGTACAGCATATTATGTCATGTAACCCATACTCTGCCAAAAAAGCTGTTGGTTGTGTTCAGCAGCGCATCTAAATGTACTCCTCCATCTGTCCTTGTACAAAGCCTGAGCCATGCTGGGTAAGTAGTGATGACTGAATCTTGGATTTATGATGATCCAAACATGGACTTGAAATGGACGTGAATGGCTCTGGATGGATCTGCCAAGCACTCACAAATTTGTCTGGGTTCAATTTTTTTTCTTTCTTGCCACCACATTGTGGTTGCTCTCCAGGGGTTCAGACCTTGAACTCTCTGAAAAAAAAAAAAATGTGTTGTGTTAATGGCAGCGCAATAGAAATCGATAAACTTGGAATGAATACAACCTGTGGGTGGTTTGGGTAGCACAGGAGCAGCAGTACTTCAGATGAATACAAGATGGAATGAGTTTTAGCTTCCTGGAATGGCAGACATACACAAATAAATACAGGGTCCTAGAGGCCAGAGTTTAGGCCTGGTAAAAAAAAGAAAGGAAAGAAAAGTTGATTGTAGATGTTCTCTCTCATCTATTTTGTATGGCTGACATTAAACTCTGGAATGAAGAGCGATTAGAGCTCAATCAGAGCAATGGGCCAAGCAATTCAATCACTCCAGGTGACCTTGTTCACTTCAAAACAACATTGGGAAGTCGCACTGATTCTTTGCACAGGCTGAGTCCCTGAGGTCATGAAACAGAAACTTTGGCTTACCGTGATTAGATGAAAGAACAAGCTGAAGGAAGAGCCCATTTCTCATTGCCCACAAATTCAGCCACTGCCTGAACTACCTGGACTTAGCCGTGCTCCTGTAATAGGAAATATAAGACTGAGTGTATGCTTTATGGCAGTGGTCTCACACAGACTCCACAGCCTCTGGATGATGCATCACTACTGTTGGCTGCTTATTTATTTATTTTTTTTTGGCCTTTCAGGGCTGGAGTCAGAGGCTTAGCCCCTGCATCATCAACACTTCCACCTTTCAAGCTCTCGTCTTTTTCTTTCTCACTACCTCACTGTCACAGTGCTTGCGTCCTTTTTTCTGGGGCTAAGTGATGTGAATTAATCTGCCCTGTGGAAACCTTAAAACACTTTTGAAATGGCATGGGTAATGAGGCATGATTTGCAAGGACGTTTGGTGTGTAAACATGGGTACTTGTAACCCCCATGTTCTTACTCCTTGCTATGTTCTCTCTGCACCACCCCTCAGACACACACACACACACTCGCGCACTCAGTCTCCAGACCCTCACAGTTCACCATGAGCTGCCGGCATGGGCAAAATGTGAGTGAAATACTTTCCCCTCAGAATCTTTTCATCTTTGTTAAAAAATAAAAAATATTTAAAAAAAAAACATCCACTGGCTGTTCCTCTCCTTTCTCATTTCTGTCACTCATGGCTTTTTTTAATAGTCATGGACCCTTTTGTATTCATTGTGTTCCTGTAATCCTTGTTATTTTTTTGTTGTTGTTATTATCATAAACAGAGGAGTGAGAGAAAAATGGAGGCAGTCACAGTTCAGTGATCAAAGAAATAAAGGGGTGATTTGAGCAACAGGACTCGCTTATTTATGCTGTTCCCTTCCTGATTTGTTTTAGACCTCATCAAGCATGGAGAGGCAGAGGAGTTGGGATGCGTGATGCTCTTATTCATGATGTGCTGTTTTCATTTTCTAAGGGTGATGCCACCGCAATTTACTCTGATGGTGTTACCAAAGGCTCCCTCACGTAGACATTTTCTATTTTTTACTTTCTCATCATGGTTATTGGCTTTAGTGTAAAGGTGATATGTGAGGGCCGGTACAGATAGCTATGATGTTGATTGGAATTTATGGTGAAGGTATTTCATTTGCAGTCAGATAGGTGAGGGTCTCCTTGAAGTTTGGATTTGAAGTTACAAGGAGCATCTTGGAGTAAAAGAACACAACAACAAGAAAAAAATTTCTGAACCAGGAGAATCATGAATGTGTGTGTGTGTGTGCGCGCACTCACTTGGCTAGCTTGGTTATTCAGGAGAAGTAAAAAATCTTCATGTGGTTCAATTCTACAGTCATCCAAGGAGAAAAGGAAGTGGCTCAATATCCAATCTACATGTAAATAACAATCTGCCTAGTCCTTACCATAGGTACCATTTCCATCTCGCTAATGTATTTCTTTTTTCAAATGCTATAAATTAAGCTTCTCAACAGTGCTCTCTCTCTCTCTCTCTCTCTTTCTCTCTCTCTCTCCCTACCTCTTCAGTAGGCTGAAACTGTAAATATGAAATATTTATCATAGAATATCATGTCACTACAGAAATAATCATTGGTCTAGAAACTCATTAACTTTAGCAAGAAAACATTTCATGATATTACAGTAAGTCAGATTTATCTTATGTAAATATAGATTAGTTTTGATTAAAATATAGATTGCACTATATAATGAACTACAAAAGTAAATACACTGAAAGGTCATTTTAATAAAAACTAACAATAACAAAAGTTTAAACAAGAATTTATGTAGCACTGCTAGAAATCATGATACCAAAAGTTTAAACAAAAATTGATGTAGTACTGTGAGACATGTCTTCTTAGATCACATTATGTTCCAGAGTAAAAGCTTGAGCAAATATTGACTGGTTCATATTTAAGCTCTTTGGTGTACATTTTTTTTAAAAAACAGGAATTTCCATTATATTTCAACCAAAGGCCATAGAGGAAGCGCACCCTTCCCCTCTGTGCTCCCTGAGATACTTCATATGTTTTGTAATTGTTTGGGGACTAAGTATGTGCCCACTGGGTTTGTTCCCAGTTCTGCACCAATGGCTGAATGAGAAGAACAGAGAGCTAGAGGACTGTGAGGAGAATGTTGCAGAATGACACTGGATGTGCAAATGAATTCCTTTAACACACGCAAGCCCATTTCAAGGCCGTGGTCTGTGAACAAGATAAAACAAAGACATGGGGACCTGTCAGGCATCCATCCAGAGATGCCTTGTCCCCAACATACACACACACATTTACATTTATTATGTTTATAGTCTCCTCTAGAGCCAGCTTCCTTAACTTCTACGCTACCACCGCCCCAAAACACACACACACACACACATACAAACAGATACACACACATGCACATAAACAGATGCACGCACACACACACACACACACACACACACACACATACACATACACACACACACACACATACACACATACACATACACTTGCATGCACACACGTGCTTCTGAACCTGCCTCTTTTCTGTAGGAGATGTGAGATTGATTTCTGCAGGGCTGGAGAGTAGGTGTCTTAATGTTCTAATACGCTGCTCTGTCACAACCCGTCTGCCTTTGGCTGGCTGCCCTTTTCACTCTTAGAGCCATTTCTCAATTGGACAAGACTGTACACCCCATGAAAAAAGAGGTAGGAAGAGTCAAAGATAGAGCTGAGAGAGGGGACGTCCATGTGTGTGTATGTTTGTCTGTGTGTGTGTGTGTGTGTGCTTCTGTGTGCATGGTGCATGGACAGAGAGAGGTCAAATGTACAGTGTGTGAAGAAAGCTTTCTCTCTCTTTCTCTTTCTTTCTTTCTTTCTTTCTTTCTCTCTCTCTCTCTCTCTCTCTCTCACACACACACACACATACACACACACCAAAATTCACATTCTCTCCTACAATCTGGCTGTTGTAAACACAAAGCACGAACAGCAAAATCAACAAGCAAAGCACAAACAGCAAAAACAACAAACAAAATAAAAGCAGAAGTGCCTACAGTGCACATAGTGTCCTTAGGAAGGTCAACCTTGGCATGCCCTTGACAGTGACTATGTATCGAATCCAGAGGCAACACAGTGTACATAATATCAGCTCAACTCTGAAGGGTGAAAATAAACAAACAAACAAACAAACAACAACAACAAAAAAAACTGTAAAGAACCTAAACCCTGTCAAAATACTCTGTGAGATGTACCTACATCACACACATATGGTATATTGAATACTTATTACAGTTTTTTTTTTCAATCGCTAACAAAACACCTACATCACACAATTAGCCAAATATGCTTCTTATCAAAAGCATATTTTGTTAACAAAACACAATCTGGCTCAAAATCAAATAATTCTACCGAACACTAGCATGTGTTTTCTTTACACTGTGAACATGTAGTCAGTTTTAGTTTACTAACTTTCAAAATGCTAACAGGTTTTGGCATTTCTGAAACTGCCAGTTATTTTTGTTTGAGTGTTTACAGAGACGTGTGCAATTTCTAAAATGAGTCAGTCCTTTACATTGCATAAAGAATGTTCCATAGAAATTCTTCAAGAATTGTTGCAGATGCACAGGCCTACAGTTACTGTATTCCCAGCTGCTAACATGCTTTCACCCAACCTGTAACCACTTTTTCAAAACCTACACCAACAAAACCAACAAAACATTCAGCACCTATCAACCTATCCAATTGCAATTGAAAATTTTCCTTTTCTGTTATTTTTTTCTCCAATTATCTGTTCATATATATCAGTATCAGTATCATACTGATATCAGTGTCCATTCAAGAATTATCATCTATGTAACCATCGTGCTATTATTGCCGAACTAAGGGTTTTATGCTGTATTCGGTTTTAGACATTAGATTTCTATTTCTGGCATGCTGTGTTTAAGCATTCTTGCAGGTCTCTCACATGCTAACCCAATGTACTAAGATTCAACCTAAGATACAGTATAGCGTTCCTCTTTATAGCGATGTCACTCAAACACAGCTCTGAGAACAATGTTGTTTATCTCTCTCTGAATTTGGCTGTTTGAAATATATATATATATATATATATATATATATATATATATATATATATATATAAAACAATGGATTGAACGAATGGACAGATACCTGTTCTCTTGTCTGTCACTATCTGAGATGAAACACTACTGTAGAGATGGCAGTTTTTATAAGCACAGAGTCATTTTCTGCTTCAGTAGAGGGATGCTCTGTAATATGTTGAGATTTAACAACGGATTGGAATTTAACAGGAGGGCTCCAGATTTGGAATTAGAACTACAGGCACATGTGCCACATACCCCCCCACACACTCTTTTTCTTTCTCTCACACATACACGCACACACACACACACACACACACACACACACACACATTCATGATCCTCCTGGTTTAGAAATCAGATTTTGTTTTCTTGTTGTTGTGTTCTTTTACTCTGAGATGCTCTTTTAAGTCTAACTCAGAGATCCAGAGAGTGAGTATGGATGTCTATGGCTGGGTATGTTTGTCTATGTATGTTTGTTATTATCTTACACAGATAATACACAGTGTGTAGTACAATAGTGGCTCGAGTCCCTCAGGTTGTCTCGCACCAAGACATTCTGTGCTGCAAGGGTTGCTGAAGGCCCCTCTCCAAGGACTACTGCCATGGTTTCCCTTTTAGAAAGACATTTTAAAATTTTAGTTTAGGGAATAAGATCTGTCTCAGGCTCTCATATATTTCATGGTCTCTCTCTCTCTCTCTCTCTCTCTCTCTCTCTCTCTCTCTCTCTCTCTCTCTCTCTGTCGTGTGTATTTTTGTGTGTGTTGGTGGGTCAGCATACATTCTTATCTCTGTGCATTCAGTAACATCCATCCACTATGATTGCCATCAATAAGTGCTCTCTCTCCTTGTCAGGTGATGGGGGCTAAGCATGCTTTGGCTTGCCAATGACATATGACCAGCATGTCTACAACTCATTAGACTCACAGGCCCTGTCTGTTCACTGACAGCCTGTCAATAAAACCACAGTGTGATTCAAAGCGGGGCTGGCACAGAGGAGAGCGTGAAGGAGTGTCGCAATAGATTAGTTTTCAGAGGTCCAGATTGTGTCTCAAATGGACCCCCTGTATCCTGCATCTTGGTTGTCATATTGCTGGTTATAAAAGGTCTCTGATCAAATTTCATTGCTAATTCATAGGCTAATAGCACTTTCGGCTGAAGACCTTTATTTTTTTCTCTAGTGGCTGCTGAGATTAAATGTCCTTCACACATGGTCCAAGAAGCTGATGATAGCCGCCCTCATGAAATGACCGCTGAAACTGGATGTCAATATATTCCCAGAGTATGCTGGGTCCACATCATTCAGTGTGCCTAATGCTGTAATGTGTATGTGTGTGTCAGAGAAAGAGAGAGAGAGTGTGTGTGTGTGTGTGTAGGGCACCCAAAATTTGGCTTTAATCTTGAGCCTTAATGGAAGGCTAAACGAGCTTTCTTGGCTCAGTTACTCCAGTCTTATGGGTTCTCAGAAGCACTTTTTTGCAGCTGCTCCATTTGCTAAGCTGCTGTCACAAGCTGCATAGATGGCTGGAAAAACAACAACAACAACAACAACAACAACAACAACAAAAGACAGATGCAGCCTTAACACACTTGTGAACAAATATAGTGCTATTTCATATTTTGTCAATAAACCTGAATGGAAAATTAGGATAGCAGTTAGCTGTGTATCAAGCAATAATATGAGGAACAGGAGTAGGCCTGATATAGGATCGAGTCTGTCAGACATGCATCATGAACTTAATCGTTCAGTGAAGATAAGCTTTAACTGAATTGAAGTAAGAACAAGTCATGTGTTAGCTTATGACTACCTTGTGTATATACACTCATGCACTTCCTCTTGTATACTCGGAGTCAGTGTAATCTTGACGTCTATTAGCATCTCAGGGTCCTCTCACTGTCTGCCTACGTGAACAAAATAGCTTCTGCAGGATGGGCAGAGGAGAGAGCGTGTTGATTGGCGATGACACACCTTGAGCATCAGGAGAGTGCTCAAACAGAACCAACCTGTCAGGACCTCAGTCTGACGAGCCAAGAGTCCCTGGTTCCTCACTGACAGACTGATCAGAGTTTTCTAGTGTGGGAGGTCTGTGGGACACTACCACTAAAAAATGTCAGCAATGGCAAAAACAGATTATTCTTAATCATAAATCTGATACAGTTTCACAGTTGAAGATAGCACAAATTCTAATTATAAAATCTTCCATTTCATCTATTCAGGACATTAATTATAAAAAAGACTGGGTTCATAGGCATAACAATATTCTCTTGCAATCATCTTTAATTCACTGTAACGTTTGGTGCTTAGAGGATAAATTACCTTAGGTTCATCATCAGAACTTGTGCAGTGCTCATAAAAGGCATGTGTCCAGGAAACTGGTAGTCCATTTGAATGTGTGCCGGGAGGTCTTCATTTAACCTGCAATTATATAAATTTAGCACCAGTGCGGTTGAAACAGTAACTCGTTTGGTGAAGGTAGTCTACAAATGCAGTCCAAAGTAGTGTAAGCTGAAACTGGATATTTGCAGTTAATAAACGTGTCTTTGTTATGGCGCTTTTAAGAGGCAATGCAGACCCCTGTGTTTTTGGTAAATTAAAATATTTTACACACCTTAGTCACATAGGCTGCAGAAGCCATGTCTGTGTTACTGGGCTCACAATCTTTTATCATTATTTAACATCATCTGTTGACTTCCGGAAACTACAGGGTAGTGTACTTGGTTTATGTTGATTTGAACTGGCTATGCTTCCCCCCGTGTGGGTTGGCATGTGTCAGCATGTTGTTGCAAGACCTGTGAAATTCAGGCAATGTGCATCATTCAGGTAGGACATGATAATTCCTTTGCTTGGTGTATGGTGTATTTGAAAACTGAAACTTGATTGGTTACTCTACTCAGCATGTAGTGCAGAGTGGAGCTTTTACCACCACGCCAGCTCGGCACTGCACTGTGCTGTGAATGAGTGGGGAAGTAGCTACAGCAAATAGAATGGTGAAAGGTAATGTGTCCTCCTGTTATCAATATCTTTTGTATGTTTAACAATATCTTTTGTGTTTTGTACAAACACCAGCACCAATCTTAGCACTGCACTCACTTCTGCCATTAGCAAGACATTTTTCAAATTACAGGTCAGGCAGACACATGTTCAGTGAGTTATGCATGAAACAGCTCATCCACGGGACAGCCACACACACAAACAGACATTCCTTGCATTTATATGGACAGGGTACAAGGTACATCTTGATGTGATTAGAATCTCAACACTAATTAGAACTATGTAGTATCCTCCATAAAGAAGGAGGGTGACCACACCACCCCTTGGTTTATGCCTAGACTGAATATAAGTAAAAGAGAAGAAGAGAGCAGCCCTTCTGTATACAATAGGATAGATTGTATTTATACATTTTCTATACTTTAATCTTTTTTCTTTTAAATGTAAAAGCGCACTTAAAGACACCACAAGAATACAATAAATAGCCATACATCACTCATTAGCTGTATTTATCACAGTCACCAGCAAGTGACCTATAGTTACAGTCTCCAGGCACTCAATACAGACAAAACGGCAAAAAAGGAGTTTAGGGAAAAAAAGGAGTTTAGGGAAAAGGAGTTTATTCATACATTTTCTATACTTAAGTCTTTTTTATGTAAAAGTGCAGATCACACTTAAAGACACCACAAGAATACAGTAAATAACAATGCACAAGTCATTACCTGTACTTATCACAGTCACCAGCAAGTGGCCTATAGTTACAATGTCCAGGCACTCAATATAGGGGAAAAAAAAAAAACACTGAAGGGGAAGTGATTACATTCAATCAAAGCGTCATAACTGCACGTCATTCAATACAATACAGGCTTCACCTTTATAATAATCCATAGCACTCATGCAACCCATGAAGACCCACACCACTTGCTATAGATCAGAGCTCCTTGTCAGTAAAAAAGGACAAATGTTTGATGGTTGAGAGGTGACTGATTCACAAGCCATGAAGAAACAAGGCAAACATAAAAACACAGGTCAAAGAAACAAAGGAAAAGAATAAAATTTTTCACTTCAACACGTCTACGTGCACAGCTGCCCAGCTACAAAGAAATAGTCACCATTATTTACCACTACAAAGAAACAAATCTGAAACAAACAGCGGCTAGTATCAGCAATGTGCGGACTTACTGGATCTGAAATATAGAAATAATCCCGCAATATTACATAAACTACTTGGAAAGAAAAGCTCATTTAAAATATTGTAACGTACCGGCCATGTGCACACAGCGGCCAGTAAGGTAATGGGGCACGAGATGCCCTGTGCGTGTGTGTTTTGTTAGGGCCATGACATGTAAGCATTCAGGGTAAACAAAACTTGTTAAGATTCACATGCCAGTACAGAAGTGGGATTATTGCTTTGGTTTCATTTTGTATGAGTGTTTTCAGTTGGTGCCACCCTGGTTGGTTGTTGGTTGGTTGGTGACAAAGCATTAACAGTCTATGCAGCCTTGACAGAGTTCTACACTAAACTGGCAAAGGAATAAAGTTACTGTGAAAACTAAGCTTTCTGTGCTATTTGTAACAGTATCTTAAAAGTACCTGCATCAGCCCGCACTAGACTAGTTATACAACTGGCCATTTAGAACATTTTGTTGTTCCAACTTATTTATACCAGTTATATATTATATTATTTATACCAATTATACAAGTAAAAGTGTATAAGTGGCAGCTGCTAAAAAAGCATCTTTCTCCCTAGCTGATCCTGGCTCAGTCACATTTAGCTGTGATAGACAATACATAAACACATAAGCTCCAGGTATGGTATAAGAGCTTGGCCAATGGGCATATCTGGGAATCTGGAGCCTAGTGATGTTATATTTAAAGTGAGGCTTCAAGGCTTTTGTTGAGCAAAAAGGGCTGTGCCAGATGTGCCCCAGTTCGAGGCTTGTATCGTTACCAAAAATTCAAGTAATTGATGACAAATGAGGCCTCAGATTGTGTGAGATGACGTCATATGTTACGGACGAATCCACTGCTCCGATTCGTGGTTCAGTTATGACAGGATGTTTCAAGTATGAAGCAGTCCTATACAGGGATGTTTTAGTTGTGGGTTGTCAGTAAGGTGTGGAAGACAAGAATTGTAGTCTTCAGTGCTCTGTGAGCGAATATTTTCAAAGGCAGGAGAAGTAGTTTCAAAGAAAAGAAACTGACTAACTCCAAAAGCAGATCATTATTTTAAAAATAAATAAACAGATAATCCCAATTCCCAAGTTCCACCAAGCATTGTACCATTTGTCCTGTGTCATACAAGAATTTCCATATTCACCAAAAATGCTGATCTCATTGCAAAGCTCTATACTTAGTAATGTTCATTTAATGTTGACTGTCATAACAGAACGCACAAACATTAATATGAGCTCTGTCTGTCCTTTCTGCTATTGTAACAACATTTTCTTTCTAATACTAATATAAACAATGTCTGATCCTGAAACAATCCTATCATGATATACCAATCCTAACATGATATAACTGTAAGTACAACATACTTCTATATTCCTTACAATAATAATGACCACAAAGGCTTCAGGATGTTATGAAGCTTCACCTCGCCATCACTGCATCAACCCGCAAACAACAGGTGGCCGTGGCAACAGGACGAACAATTCCTCCATGCCCCCACTCTCTTCTATGCACACGTCATTTCTGGGAATTTGTGGATTTGGAACGGTAGATTAGGACCAGTAGATTAGGACCGGTACATTTAGACCAGTAGATTAGGACCAGTAGATTAGGATGCGGTGGCTCATGTACCCTTTAAATGCCCTGTGCCAGCCAAGTTCCAAGTATCAGACACACCATGCAGCAAACCAGGACACCTTCCCATATAATAAGATCAGTCGGCAGTATGGTGAAGAAGAATCACATGTTTTGTAATGAAAACAAAATTTGAAAGGAACAGGAATTTGAAGCTATTGCTTAGATCAAGTCAGGACTGACACAAAGGCCCTGGACTCTGGGGTCTAAATAATTAAGAAGACAAGATCAGGCCCTTTGATTCTTCCACTGGGGAATGAGAACATGCTTTCATGGTGAAGAGAGGATCTAGAAATTGGAGGCTACATTGGTAGGTATTTCACTTGTTCTCTGATTGCCGAGAAGAGGCATGTACTTCAGTCCAGTTCTTTCATCACTGATGCTGCAGCATTGATGTCATCTCTGTAGAGCAGTGATCCCAGAAGTTTTTCAAGTATTGATCATGGGAGGGCAAAAATAGACGTGAAAAAAAGACAAAATTAAGCATGTGCTGAAGTGAAGGAAAAGGAAAAAGTAAAAGGCTAAAACTTTATAACCAAAAACATTGTTTTTTGTAGTGAGCTCCTAAAGTACTATTAACAATCGGGCAAAAAAATATAAGTAAATTTTTACCTAACCCGGTTTGAAACAGTCATCCAACTGTCAGTTCATCCTTTGCGTCTTGGTGGCATTTAGTGGGCATGATAATGCCAATCTCATTTCAAAAATGCCATAGTAAAAATATTGCAATGTCATGCACTGATTTCACATTCTAATGACTTGTGAGGAGAACAACAGGCAAATTGCTGCCTCTGTACTTTAAACAATAATTGTAAAAGGTGCTTGTGTTTGATTGATAATAATACTTTAGCAGCTCACTACAAAAAAAATGTTTTTGGTTATAAGGGAATTTTTCCTTGCCCTTGTTGCTCTTGGGTGTTCCTTGCTGTAAAGTGCCATGAGACAATACTATTATAAAAGGCGCTGTATAAATATAATTTAATTGAGCTGAATGGGAATGAATTGTAGGTATTTGTCTGTGATCTAGCAAATGGCAGGAAGGCCTCAGGTGTCGACACCCTTAAGTAAAGTGTTACCAGACTTTTTTTTTGTATGTGTGTGTGTGTAAGCTATCATTGTCTGGAATGAAAGGATCACACATAACAAACTAGAGGTCATTGTGCAGCCAGACATGCCAGATGGGGCCAGTCGTCTGTGCGAAGAGAGTCCAACCTGCTGTTTGGTCGAAGGGTCATTGTGATTATACACCATTAGATGCCATCAGCCTGATGTGTCTGGTAGATCAACACAGCAAAGGTCTACACTGGGGAATAACAGGGTCAGCAGAGAGCGTCTGCTGATTTGGTCAGTGATTCCACAGACAGGGAAATAGGGGCGAAGGTGAGAGCTGGTTAATGTGTAACAAAGACAACACAAAAACATGAACACAGGTCTCACGGCATGGGGCTCATGGTAAGGACAAAACAGAGAGATGCAGGTAAATAGATATATTGCAGGCAGGCAAAATTAATCACTTTAACAATGTTAAAGTGTGCACTCTGTCTCAAACTTTAGATATTTTAGAACCACATTCTCAAATGTTATAATTCACAGCTATGTGAATGTGTCATGTTGCACCAATTCCGGCACCTTTAGTTGCCATGACTTTGTGTCACAGAGTTCATAACTTTTCTCTTGTTTCCATGAGAATTAATTAAACCTGACTGTCAAGGCATTCGCTGTAAGGTTAAAATAAAATAATAACGTGTCAGCACACAGATGTGTCTAAATTTTGCAAACTGCTGTCGTGCTTTTTAAAGACATGAGTGTGTCCCTGTCACTGTGCACTCTGCCACTGCCACTGCCACTACCACTGACAGATCTAAATGAGATTCTGGTCTGAAAGTCGATGAGAGGAATACAAGTAAGACTTACCAGTCAGAGCCAGTGGCAAAGATAGATAGATAGAGAGAGAGAGGGAGAGAGAGGATAAATGAATATATGATGGATACAGATCTGGATACAGTATGTGGATTTATTAATGGATGGTTAGAAGCTTAAGAAGTTGCAAGGAGAGACATTTGCATAAGTCACTTCATCATCATCATCATTACCATTATCATCAACCACTCTTTATTGAGGGAAAACTGGCAAGCTCTTTTGCAGCAATGCCCTGAGCTCAACCTCATATAAAGACAAAAAATATTACTACTACTAATAATAACAATAACATAATAAAAATGAAAGAACACACAAGATAAATGTCAGTTGGAAATAATTAGACAATAATAATAGTAATAGATATAATAACAACAACAACAATAATAATAATACTAATACTACTACTACTACTACTACTACTACTAATAATAATAATAATAATAATAATAATAATAATAATAATTCATAATTTAATTAAAAAAGAAATATAATAACAGTAAAATAAAATTGGGGTCCAGTAATAACAACAACAACAACAGCAACAACAGAATAAAAGCAAGAACTCATATATATTACAACAATTTGTTTACCAGTTTACCTAATTTTAACAGTTCCTGTAACTTGTTCATGTTGTTTTGACTGTACGAAAACAAACAAACAAAAATAAGTAGCACATCATCTTATGCACTATGTCTCTCGCAATACACTTCACTGTCAACAACCAAATCAACAAAAACAAGCCAAAGAAAAACAATATGTTCATAAAATATTCAAACAATCAATCTCTTTCCCACACGGTGGTTTAATGCACATTGGTAAACATCCTTAAATAATTCACACCTGGCTTTATGAAAAGTATCTTGAGTTAGGGTGGAGTTGTGTGGGAGTAAAACAATGCGAAACAACATGGCTGTTGAATCGGACTGAGATAAGAGCGTGTGTGTGTGTGTGTGTGTGTGTGTGTGTGTGTGTGTGTGTGCGCGTGTGACGTGTGGGGTGTCATAGGGAATGTGATGTCTGTTTCCTGCCTACCCGGGGTGGAGAAGGGCTCAAAGTGAAGATGTAATAGAAGGGAACGGGGGGGGGGGGGATTCTTCACAAGACTTAGAGTACAGTCTCCGAGGGGCAGTGTGTTTGTTTGTGTTCCTGAGCTGTATTCTTGTTTTGTGCTCACAGACTACACACTCTCCCTCTACCTCTCATTCTTTCTTTCTCTCTCACTCCCTCCTTCTCTCCACCCCTCATCTTGTGTCTTGGCTGATGTGTCAGATTATTTATGACCATTTCATCACTGCTGTGCCTATCTGGGGGGAGGGAGTCACAGAGGATTGAAAGTATAAATTAGTCTCACCTGCAGCTCGTTCACAAAGCAACCCACCCCCCACCCCACCCTTCCACCCCCACTTCCTGCTCCAGTTTGAGGGCAAATTGCTAAAGCAGCAGAGCGCTTGACCACTGGCCAACAGTCCTAGTAAGAACAAGAGAGGAGGATGCAAGTACAAGATGCAATCTCAAGAGGTACTGAATACCCATAAAACCCTCAGAACTGTCACTTTGCCAGAAGTCACAGTACTGAACTTTAGCCTCTCTCTGTCTCTCTCTCTCTCTCTCTCTCTCACTCTCCCTCTCTCTCTTTCCAGCTTCCTCCGCTCTCTTTTACTACTCTTTTCTCTCTCTGTCCATGTCTCTGGTAATTCCTTCCTGTGTATGTCTCCATTCATCACCGTGCATTTTTACAAAGAAGTAAATGCACTAGCAATCAGTAAAGGGCACTATCAGTCACACTTCAGCACAACAGAGACTTCCCCATACTTCAGCGCAGTGCTTCAGCACCATGGAGAGCTTCCACTCTTCAGCGCAGCACTTCAGCACCACGGAGAGCTCCCTATACGTCAGCATTGTGTTAAGGTGAACTCAAGGCTACTGAAAGGCTATAACACAGAGCCATTATTTCACGCAGGAGAGAGAGACAGACAGAGAGAGATACAGGAGCAGACTTAGCAGTTTCAACTGGTTAACCTGCAGCTATGGCTCACAAGGAGAAGTAATGCAAAACACACCCAGGGGCCTGGCAAGTCACTGTGAACAAGAAAGAAACTTGTAAGTGCTTTCTAAGGAGTCACTGATGTCTCACAGGTGAGTGCTGTGCATGCAGTCTCTCTCTCTCTCTCTCGCTCTCGCTCTCTCTCTCTCTCTCTCTTTCTCAACCTTCAAAGAAAGGGTAAAGAGACAACAGGGGTACACTAAAGAAACCAAACTAAACCTGTAGCTGCACTGTTATTTATCAGTGACTTAAGGTGTGGGTGTGTGTGTCTGTGTGTGTACGTGCATGTGAACGTGCGCATGTGTGTGTGGGTGTGTGTGTGTGTGTGAGAGAGAGAGAGAGAGAGAGAGAGAGACATGTAATTACCCTAGCTCTACATATCTGTCCATTTTAATATAAGCTCATATCTATGTTTTATGAAGCTCTGGGGGAATCAGCTGGGATTAGGACGATGCTGACCATAAAACATGTTCATTGGAGACCTTCAAAGTAACAGACACTGTTGGCAATGTTATACATTATTAAGCTTTAAAGAGACCACTTTAGACTTACAACACTGTCCATTTTCAAAACTGAATTACACTATCTAGTTTTACTCCCAGGACCTTTTATTGTAATGACCTTTCTTATAGCACTGAACTGAAAAAAATCACCATTTTAAAAGGGAGTTGGGGAGTTGTCATATGGAACAAATTCAAACTGATTGAAATATGTGAAGAATGTGGCTGTAAATCTGCATTTGTTCTACCTTAAAGCAGATTTATGCAGATTTACCTTTTCTGATCTATAAACAAGAGACTACACCTGCTATTAACTCCTTCAACTCCTCTCTCTCTCTTTCTCTCTCTCACTCTCTCTCTTTTTCTCTTTGTCTGCTGTTGATGTGGGTGGTGTTTGTTTGCTTTTGTTTTGTTTTTTTTACTTTTAGATACCCTGATTTGGTAGGAACAACTTTGATTGATCAGAATGTTTGACTGACATGTCACTAGGACTTATTAACGTGACTCTAAGGTTGAGTTTCAGTTGCAACCAAGATCAATCTCTCTCAATCCAGTCTTCCATTAGAAATGGCAAATCGTGACAAATGACGTGCAAATGACTTTTGCACGAAGGTAAAGGCATAACATCATCAATCTACAGAAATGCAACCCCCATTAGATGGCAAAACATACAGTTTACAATACTTCAAAAAGTAAAAAGTATTGTGCATATCTAAATGGGCAATTTCACACAAATACCAAAACAGTGCTATGGTATGTTATGATGTGAATGATTAGAGCATTCACTCTTCTTGATTGTAGATTGAAGATGGTTATATGGTTTTTAGAAGGTTATGAACTTTTCACATAATCATTTGCATCATACAAATACCATGGCATTTTGTTGCTGTTATGGAGGTGACGGTTTGACGGTTGAGTTATATATATTATATATATATATTCACTGTTTCAAGTGTTGTTGGAGTTATAGGTCCAGGCGTCTGTGGTGAGCTTTGTTTGTCTTTCACATGCCTACAAAGTGAAGTAGGGATGTGGTGAAATGAGTTCAAAGACTAGCAACAGAAACTTTACCTGTGTCTTAAATTGGTGTTAAATGTTTGTTTTCATGAGTAAACTGATTGAGTGTAGACATACAGCACTTTGTGTGTGCGTGTGTGTGTGAGAGAGAGAGAAAGAGAGAGAGATAGACAGAGAGAGAGAGAGAGAGAGAGAGTTATTGGGCCCTGATTACTTCATCTCCAGGGATGTCTGATTGAAGTCTCAGTCTCATCACACACTGTCTGGCTGTCGTTGCCCCCACCGTCTGAGAAGGATTAATCTACCATACTCAGCCCAAAGGGAACTAGCTACACACACACACACACACACACACACACTTTTTCTCTCTCTCAGACACACACACACACACACACACACACACACACACACACACACATGCACACACATACGCACGTGCGTACGAACACATGTGTTCGTGCACACACACACAAACAAATGCATGGGAGAAAATAAACTAGCGCAGAGTGAGCTAATTTTACTGCTGTGGAGTTTGGAGACCATGCTGAAGTGGTAGCAAGTCCATTTATGTGGGTTTGGGGAGTTTCAGGTCGAATTGACTTTACTGAAGTTATATCTCACATGGGTAAAATTGAATTTTGAAGTTGGAATGGAAACCGCAACTTGCATTCCCTGGACACTAAAGTTCATATTTTTCACTGTCTGACTCAGACGAAAATACATTTATGATACATTTATGAACCTCCTCCATTTTTAGAAAAGTAATGAACAACAGTAACATAACAGCTATGACAGGGTTTTGTGCAGATGTGTCAGGAACAGTAAGGGTCTGGAGTTTGGTGACTCTCTGCCTCCCTTTCAGAGAGTCACATAAAACAGCTAAGTAAACGATTGATTTCATAAACATAGCAGCATCAATTTACCATATATAAGTCTGTTCCCAGTCTTTCTAGTTGCTACAATGTGAACCCAATTCACAAGTGAACCCAGCAATTGTGTTAATTGTGTTAATTTCCACTATTCCATTCCTTTGCTGCTTGGGGTTGTCCTCAGTAAAACCACTATGTGGCACATGCATGTTATAGAGCTCAATGTGGTATGTAGATGTTTACCTCCATGATAAAACCAAAATTCAAGATGTTCATATAGACTAGAGACCTAGTAACACGGTCTCTAACACTTCAAGCACCCATCTCCACTTTCCTTGTGTATGTTTGCCATCGTTGGCTTCAAAGGCTTCTTCAAAGAGAGTTGCTGACTCAGAAAAGTAAACAATGCATGCAGATTCAGGATACAACACAGTATCTGTAGTCTTTCATGCACTTCTCTGCCCCATTAGCCATTTCTGTTTGTGCATACAGTGTGTCCACTCTCTGTCCCATGCTCAAGGCCACGTCAAGGCCACATCATAACATATTCAGAAACAGACTACTCCAAAATAAATCCTTAAAGAAGAAACGCTGGCTTTAATTGGCTAGAAATTACATCAATTAAACATGTATAGGCTCACTGTGCACTATGTTTCAGCAACTTGGGTCTATTTTTGGATGCTAATGAGTTCAGATTTTAGTCTGGGAACAAAATGACATCGGATTTGTATTTTGAGCTTGTACCATTACTTGCAGCAGAACAAACTCTATCTTATAACAATAATAATTGGGCAAGTACAAGGTCAAAAATTGCTATTCACTAGTAATTCATTAGTAACACTTATAGTAAAATATCAAACCTTTGACAGTACAGAGATGGTCTTTACAAAAAAAAATTCTACCTTTGTAGGTATACAGAGGTTATAAAATGATTGCTTGTATGAGAGTGAAGTATTACAGTATAAAATATGTATTCAAAGGATCCAAGTTGATGATCACTGCAAGGTTTTTAGGTGCAGTTCTCGCATAAATAGCTTTACATATAATTTTGGTAAACACACTAACTTCATTTACAAGACACTTTTCTCATGGCCTGAAGCTGCACTTTGCTCATTGTCACAGCACACACTGTACCCACTACATCACTTTTCCAAACAAAAAAACTTTTTTATCCTCCTACATACACTCCTACGCTCTTGTAAAAAATGACATCCACTTGTCACCTCCTTCATTTAGTAAAAAGTGTGGCATTAGCTGTAAAATACAGTCTCTACTGTCAGTATTACTACATTTATCTTGAGTGACTGGTGCAGTCAAATTTGCTCCTCACACGAGTCTACAAAATATAGTCATATTAGATTAAATTAGATAAGATTCAACTTTATTGTACATGTATGAATACAGAGTAATGGAATACAGTGTGTGTGTGTGTGCACATATACAGTAGTAAGAATAATTTTTGGCTTCAGTCACACAGATTTCTAAGCTCAAACTAAAGGTCTCTATGTGACCCTCTGTCATCTTGCCACAGCCCAAATGCAAACTTGTGTGTCATGTCAGTTTTCTTGAGTGTGACCTGCAACTGTCACTGTGATGTGTAAATAAGTAAACCTATTATGAAATTAAATAAAAATTTCCCCTTTGAATAATGCAGCCCTTTCCTGCACAGTGCTTAATCTCCTTTGCAGGATTTAATGATCCAGCTGTAAACACACAAACAAACATGCCTCTGTCACAGCCACAGACACACACACATACACACACACGCGCATGGACACACACACACACACACACACACACACATACACAGACACACACGCACACACACACACACACGCACATGTACACACACGCGCACAGAGGCATGAGTTGGAAACAGGGCAAACACAGACAGACTGGGTGAATGGATGAAAGGAAATAGGTGGGCTGATTGCAAAACACTGTCTGCATCCTCTGAGCACTGACTTCTCTACTGTCAACTCATCTGTCTTTCATCCCGATGCTCTCTCTCTCTCTCTCTCTCTCTCTCTCTTTCTCTCTCTCCTCCAGACTCTTGCAGTCACTCCATGTCTTTCTCTGTGCAGTCAGTGCCCCACCCCCCCCCTCACTTCCTCTCTCTCTAGCTCTTTTTTTATCACTCTAATTCGCCCCAACCTGCATCTCCTCGATTAACGACTTGGCATCTAATCCTGTTAGAAAGGGCAGAGTTTGTCTGCCTAACTTTTTAGTTGCTGCCTGAGTCTCTCATTTCTGTTCCAGGAGCTTGCGCCCTATGTCTGCTTCTTAAAGCTGCCACCCATTCAGTCGACAGTCGGACATCTGATAGTGTCTGGCTGGTCGATGTCTTACAGTAAGTTCCAATCTGTCCAATGTGCTCGGCTTTGCTGCCAGAAAAAGCTGGCAGAAAAAGGTTTGCCCTGTTTGCTTCTGTTTAGCGAGCCAGGCAAGGCAAGTTTATTCATATAGTGCATTTCATACACAAAGGAATTTCAATGTGTTGTTCAATAATAAAAAAGAAGAACAACAGAAGAACTGAGATTATGGACTGTTTTCTCAAGTGTTTCATAGTCAATAAAGCTGAATGTTGACACAGAAGTGTAGCCCCCCTCTCTTTGAGGACATTGGTTCCAGATGTTATGCGTTATTTGCAACTGTGAACTTATATTCAGTCTAATTTGATCAATTCTACCTCCTGAAAAAAAGATGCAAACTCATTGCATTTATCAACTGAGAGAAGCTCAGGTGCTAATGGTGATGTGGGATTTGTTAACGTCTTCCTACACTCTCTCTTTAGCAGTTTAACTGCTGAATTTGGTTTCCACGGTGCTTTCTTCTTGTCTGTGACTTTCACAGACGTCTGTGATTGTTAATGGAGCAATATCATCCATAATTTGTGTTTTCTAAGAATTGAAATTGGTCAGTCAGTCATCTACAGATTCTGATGGTTGAGAAGACCATAAATGTGTTATCATTTATGATTCTCCTTCCTACAGCCTTGTTCTCAATGTGAGGGCACATACAAACATCAAAGAAAATACATAATTGTTTAGATATGTATATACTATACATAAAGAACCCATGATGAACCCATAAAATAAAGCCATCATCATTTTGCATCTCATTGGACACAATAGAAATCTAACATGCAAAACAGACGACTGGTTTTATGCTGTTTGTCACATTACAAGAGGGTCCTACTGAGAACATAAGAGAGGCCCAGCACTCAGATCCATGATTATCATGAAGAAACAACTCTTTTCTGTTGATTCATCACAATTGTAAAATTAACAAGTGTTGCATGTCTAGCCTTCAACCCCCGCCCCAAACCCCCAACCCCTTAACAATGCCAGGCGATTTGCTGACGGCAGTGGAAAGCTTTCTCTCCACATTAGGGAAGATGGCTTATAGTATGTGTAAGCAAAATGCTGCACAACCATGCCCAGGAGAGACCTATCCCACCAATCGCTGATTGGTTCCACGGTACAACACCATTAGCTGTCTATAGCCTCTTTTTCCCTCCTATTCACTCTAAATGGCAAAATGTCCGAGTGTAGCTTAGCAGGGCCAGTAATGGGGCCAACTCTAACACTGTTTTCTGCACTTTGCTAAAGTAAGGGCAGAACATGATCTAAAACATAAAATGTGTGTGTGTGTGTGTGAGAGAGAGTGTGCGTGTCTGCATGTGTGCATGTGTGAGAGAAAAATGTGTGTCCGTATGTGTATGTATTGTGTGGGGGTCACTTGGGCTCACTTTCTTTCTCTCCTCTTGTGCCCTCCAACACAAGCCACTCTCATCTCTATTTTACTACATTCTTCCTCTGGGCACCAGCTAAGAGCTGAGAACTGAGTGCTTGATACACATTTTCCTTTATTTTGCACAAACAGTATGAACAGTGTCTGAAGTGTTTCTTGCATAGGCTATTTCACAGCTGTCAAGCATATATGCAAATAACACAGGCCTAAGTCAGCTTATTCTCTATTGACTACATATTTATAGCTATATTATTGTCTTATGAACCAGTGAATTCCACATAGGTGGTCATTTGACTATTACTTGGATCACTGGAAAGCTATGGCATGAAGCTATGGGTGTGATTATTAATCTACGGCTGGGGTACGGCAAAGACTGCAAATGATTGTAATACAGTAGTTGTTATGACAATTACCAGTAATGGGAACATGTTATTATCAGGCCAGTGAATTTATGGGGGTTAATGAGAGGTTATGGCATCAATAATTGTAGGGCAACCTTGTTGCAATTTAGTCATGGTAGTCCAATGCACTGCTTCTCCATCTACAAAGCAGCAGTTACCTCTCTGTTTTCACTCCAACCGAGGACTATTACTAAGGCTCTACTACCATACCTCCATGGGGAGCAAATGAAAATTGCAATACTTCTGAAAATGCCTTGGATTTTTACTGTTTGACATGCATGAAGCAAAACCAAAAGAGTTTAGAATACTCTCCAAAATTCTATATGATTTGATATAGACTTAACAATGTATTGAATGCTCTGCAGAACGGTTGCATCTGTGTTTTGAGTGAAGTGACATAGCATTTGTTTAAAAGGTCAGCAGTTACAGCAGTTACACAAGAAGCACATTTCTCACCCACATTTCTCTACTGTTAGGAAAAGCAGGGAGGAAGCACAGGCATGTTTTAATTCTGTACTGAGAGATTCATTCCTGCTTCTCTTCCCTGGATCAACATGTCTCCTGTCTTGTCCTCAGACTTGTTTTTATATTACCTTCTATATTATATTTTATTTTATGTTAATATTAGTGTTGTCTATTGAAAACTAATCTAATTAATCACAATAGAACATTTAAATATGATTAATCACAGTTAATCATATTTAAAGCTCCAGAATTTTCCTTTATGTTGTTGGGAAGAAGGAATATCCCACATGCCCCTGGTTAGAGCAGGCTTCAGCAAAGGCGCTCCTCGGTTTTGCTACACACCCATCGTGAAAGAGTGAAGAAAGAGTGAAGCTTCAGGTTGTCTATCACAGGGTGCCCAACCAATATTTTGTTGGATATAGCAAGAAATAGCAGCAAAAAAGCCGCCACAAAAGCAGTACAATTAAGTCATTGTCCTTACAGTCAAAGTCCTTGCTCAGAAAATAGCTGTCATTGTTCAGTGTTATTGTCTGTTGTTCAAAGCCATTTTTGAAAAAAAGACAAAAAAAGACAAGAAACTGAAGTGACTGTGCAGTTGCAACCAGAGATTGTTTATTTGTTTACGTTCCTTCCATCTTTGTTTGTTGGATGAGAGTGCTTTGTTCACATAGAAAAAAAGGTCCCTTCTGCTAATTTTCCTCCCCCTCATGTTATAACGTGGGCTTGGATTACCGGCTCCAGTTCTGAAGATTGTTCCGGAACCTCTGGAGATGAAAGGTTTAGCCAATGAATCTGAGCAGGAGTCTCAAGAATCAGAATTTCCGATTGAGTGAATAAACAAATGCCAGGGTATACAGCCGACCAAGATTTTTTTCGCCTTCTTCCCCCCATATACATCAAAGCAATACATCACGCTGAAGGAGGTCAGGAGAGGCTGAGACAATGAAAGGCCTTTGAAGTCTAACCGACCTGTCAGTGCCCGCTCAGAGAAAACCGAGTCAGCTTTATCATGTTTCCATTGCCAAGTCAGCACCAGTGTTCCGTGCCCTTTTTTACAATGAATTGTTTGAAGTAGGCCAAGATCATTTCCTCCAGTACATCTGCAAGATTACCAAAGTCAAAAAAACTAATGAACCAGTGGAAATGGCTACACTGTTGAAATGCTTCTCAAGAAAGATGGGGAAGGAAGGAAGACTTCCTCCAACCAGGTGGTGGCAGTATATTATAAAGCATTTGTAGAGGAGTCAGCATACCACAAACAATTTGTAGAAAAGAACTCTGGCATTACCTCCAGCACTCTCAGTTAAATGCCTTCATTTAAATAATTAGGGCATATTAGGAATTCTCATAAAGATCGTCCAGGACTAAAAGTGACAGTTGGGAGTACTTCCAATCATAACCCTGTTATATGAGCTTGCTGAGTGCTGTCAATGTTTATACAACATAGTCCAAATAGCATACACTCAGCTTACGCTAACTAAACGGCATCGCAATTTCACTTTCACTTTCATTGCCTATTGTACCATTCAGTTAGTGTTAGCTGCAGGTTTGCTATTTGGTCAATGTTGTTACAAATTCTTTGTCCTCCATACTGACAGCACTCCGAAGGCTTGTTCAGTAGGACTATAGTTGAAATGACTCCAAACTATCGCTTTAAATGGCAGACAGCTTGAGATAGTTCAACAAGTGAGTTTGGAAAGCTTGATTTTTCATCTGATAGGTGATTGTAGTAGTCATGCCTAAGTATCCTGAGCTGCCTGAGCTTCACACTCAAGCCTGTATGAGCAGAAGAGACCCATCATGCAATGCTCTCTGTCCCTATCTTTTTATGCAAACGGGTTAAAGCATTGTAAACACAGTTGACTCTGAACCCCCCACCCTTGTCCAACCACCACCACCACCAGCAGCATAGCGTCCTCTGAAATATATTTCCCCTTTGTCAAGGCTGTGCTTGATATGGAGTGCCATCCTACCCCCTCAAGAGTTCGCCTGGTCAGTTAATAAAGGAACAGGCACATTGTGCTTTTGTGATTCTCCTGTGTTTGTTTGTTTGTTTGTGTGTTTACTGTTTGTTTGTGCATTTGTAATCCTTGTCCTTTGCATCACTGATGTTGAAATGGCCCTGGCACCGTCACAGAGAGTCGGGAGAGAGTGGGGTAATGGGCTTTAATGATGTCCCATGGGTCCTCTACATGCTAACAACCTGCAGATTAGCACAATTATGAAACAATGGGAAGGTCATGAAGAAGTCACAGCCCATTGACCTGCACACAGACTAGTTTTAATGCTTGCCACACTGAAAACAAAGAGAAGTGTAGAGGAAGTGTGTGAGTTGCCTACTTTGGCCAAAGGATTTTTTTTTTTGCCAACTGTTTCCATGAGTTAGAAAATGGAATAGATAGTCTGGTATCAGTGCATTACTTAAATACTGAATTAGGCCTATTCATAATTGGGGCCCTTAAATTTACTTTGACTCTCACCCATGGTTTGTTACCTCTGCCAAGGAGGTTATATTTTTACCGCTGTTTGTCTGTCTGTCGGTTTGTCAGTCTGTGAGTAAGATAACGGATTCAAGTATTATGCACGGCTACCTTGAGACTGAGTCTCTGCCTCTTCAACAACACCCAAC
Source organism: Tenualosa thibaudeaui (assembly GCA_027481765.1). Taxonomy (NCBI): domain Eukaryota; kingdom Metazoa; phylum Chordata; class Actinopteri; order Clupeiformes; family Clupeidae; genus Tenualosa; species Tenualosa thibaudeaui. Next base: position 8,390,051 of record JAIFZK010000002.1, read on the forward strand.
AGAAAGGACATTGGTATATTATTGATCACTTTATGTATTTTTAGTTGCAGTGGCATTTAGATGTGACTTGCACTTTCTGTGCACAGTGGGATATTTCACTGACTGTAAGAAAAGCTCACTCAGACTTCCCTTCCAACAAAATGCTCTTTCATCTTAGCTATGCCAGTTATTATTTATAATTGGGACCCTTAAATATTCTTTGACTCTTAGTTATCCTCTTTATCTGGTTTATTTGTTAATGCTGGTGTGAGATGTTTTTTTGAGCCTTTTGAGCAACACCTAACAAAAAGGAAATCAGTTTATTATTGATCACTGAGCTGCAGTGGCACTTAGCTGTAAGTCTTACATTTTCTGTGCACAGTGGGGCATTTCACTGACTGTAAGAAAAGCTTGTGCTGTTCAATCAGACTTCCCTTCCAACAAAACTCTCTTTCATCTCAACTGCTAGTTATTATTCTCTGTTATACCTCTCAAAAAGTAGAGGTGCGAAATTGTTCGAAGTTGAAATTTAACAGGCTCTGTTTCAGTTGGACTGGGCACTGTTAGCTAAAGCCCAGGGGACAGTCTAGAGGTGTTACAGAAAGCGAAACATGGAAAGTATAAGGCAGACTGGGATCAAAACACAACCCATCCATCCATCCATTCATTCATTCATTCATTCATTCATTCATTCATTCATTCATTCATTAAATGAGAAATCCAGTGTGAATCAGTCAATAGACCTGTTGTTTGGGGTCACTGAGCGCTGTCAGAAGGAAAAAAAAAATTATATGAAATTTGATAACATAGACCGAATAGTGAACCAATAATTAATGCAACGTTAACTGAATGGGGCATAGCATAATGAAACTGTGAGTGAGTCTCTGTGCCCCATTCAGTTAGTGTTAGCTGTTGATTCACTATTTGGTTTATTCTGTATCAAATATTTTCATTCTTTTTCCAACTGACAACACTCAGGGACCTCAAACAACAGGGCTATGGATTGATTCACATCCGAATTCTCCTTTAGTTAGTTGGTTTGTTCATTCATTCATATATTCATGTCATGGGGACGGGGTGGATAAGTCATTTAGTATGAATGGCATCTATGTGTTCCTTTGAGCCCCAGTTGTGTCTTGTATTGCAATATGACACAGGAGGTTTGCAGGATGGTTAATGCATGGAGTCAGCCTGACCTGATGGTTAAATAAATAAAAACTTCAGAGCTTATATGTGCCCATGACCCCAAAAACTATTTGAGTATTAACACTAATAACTATAATTAATTTAATTAATTTTGGTTCTTCTCACTTGCTTTTTATTAGCCCTAGTATTAAGCTGATCCTTGCCTGTGGTTGGTGACTATTTTAATGTTTAATTGCTTACAATGCAGTCTTTGACATAACATCAGTATGTCAAAGTATAACATAACATCAGTATGTCAAAGTATAACATCAATATGTCAACATCAGCCTAACATCAGTAACTAGCAACTCTCCCATCTCTGAGTCATTTAATCTCACTTTCCACACTTTGACACCACCTCAAGAACTACTACAGGCACAGATTGGCTAGAGGGGAAGAAGTGAGGGCAGAAACCATGGGACCTGGGGAACTCCTGCTAAGGTGTGATCATGTCACAGAAATGACAATGGCAAAGCTATTAGCCTCCACACACCTTGGTGCAGCCCATTTTTTGCTCAGCAATGGGCTAGAAGCTACTGTTTGTAAAAAAAAATGTCTGAATACAAAGAGATCAGGTAAGCAGAGAGATGTTCTCTGAGAAAATGCAATTTGGCTCCCTGGCAAGGCATCAGGGTGAATCAGTACTTCCAACCTTAAAAGATGCTCATGCTGGACTGGGCTGGAACTTTTTTTTGAAGCTTTTTCACATTAAATGTCTGGTCTTAATCGTGTATGTATAGCAGACAGCTTGACTCTATAATCCTTAGTTTCCTTCTGGATAAATAAAATATCTCCATCTGTCTATCTAATTAGTGAGACTTACTGGAGGCTTTCTCTGTCAGGTTATAGTAAGTACGACCACCACTCGTCGTTAAGGTGCTCACTCTCTCTCATGGTTCACCATTCTGCTGTCCATCCATATGTGATTGGTTTTTCAGCTTCTGCAGAGATCATTAAAAAAAAAAAAAAAAACCTCATCGAAAGACAGCAGAACTTCAAACACTTCTCGAAGGTGAAATGAGGTCTAGTGAGCATATTTCTCTGCTCTGATTTTGGAACACCATTAGGATCAGGTTGCTCCTACTAATGATACAGAATGTAGAATAAAAAGAAGGAGAATGACAGAGAGATACATTTGGCTTAAAGCTGCATTGGGATATAGTTTTTAATGTACAAGTGTGAGTGTGTGCTTATGTGTGAGGTCTGAATGTATGGTTGTGTGTGTGGTTAGTGAGAGAGAGAGAGAGAGAGAGAGAGAGAGAGAAGGAGAGAGAGTGAGACTTTTGTATTCTTTCCAGTCCACAACACATTGTAGACCATTGTAGGCAACCTTTTCTATACATTTTTCTTAATCTAGTCTGCCCTGTTGAAAATAAACATACACAAGTCAAGCAACACTATGTACATTTTTGCCACTATCTGAGGCATACTTTTTATCAGACAATTTGTTTTGGTGCCATCTCCAAATGAATTTGGATGACATATGTTCATATGAAGGCTGGATAAACCCAAGTTTTATTCCCATCAGCCATCCAGGACATGCACTGTGTAGTTCTGAGTGGAGAGTAGGGATCCACCACAAAAGCAAAGAAAACCTAGTTGTAGCATGATATTGCTGTCTGCATTGCCACGAAACATCAATTAGCATGTTCTAGCAGTGCCAATAAGACTCTGGAAAATGTTTGCAAGGTTTTGTGTGCCCTTCTATGGAGCTAGTTCGCTAGTTTTACAGCAAAAAACTGCATAGTTTTGCTTTAAATGAACATTGGCAATTGCAACTACCACCAGTCCTCTTGATGATAGTACTTGGAGATTTTAAATATCTGAGCAAAAGGGAATTTGAGTGTATGTGTTTCATGCTTTGTTGACCTTCTTTACGTATGTGTGTGTGTGTGTGTGTGTGTGTGTGTGTGTGTGTGTGTGTGTGTGTGTGTGTGTGTGCCCTCCCTCTCTCCTTTGTGTATCTTGACCTCCTTGCCACCCTATGCTTCCTGGAAGCTTGTTCATCATGTCAAATAACAGATAGCTGTCTAAGAGATCAATATTGAGCCCTCCACCATTATTTATAGAAGAAACCATGCATTGGTTTCATACACTGATGAACAATGTCATTAAATGCTACCATGTAGGCACTCTTGCAACATATAATGTGGGCTGAAGACAACTTGGAAAGAGAAAAATTGCAGAGATATGAAAAGCATTTTTTGCTTGTCATCAAATATATTGTGAAATCAAACGTGTGACAAGATGGCAGTTTTTTTCAGTGTGTGTCTGTGCTAGTACTGAAAGAAAAGAAAGGAGAGAAAGAATGGCACTGCTTCACAGAGAGAGATATTTGTTCATCTCTGAATGCAGGGCTTGTTGCAACAGTCCCACTCTTCCTCAGTCACAGAGTACCATGGTGAAACAATTGAAACATTAAAAAAGCCTCTCTGTGTGAGCAAGGCGCTTGGTGCCTCTTCAAGGAGCACATCTGCAGCTCTCCCAGGAGGTTGAGTCTTAAATCAGTTCACATTCTGTAAGCCATCCATCACTGTGCATTTAATACACTTCAGCATATTCACACACACACACACACACACACACACACACACACACACACACACACACACACACACACACACACGTATGCATAAGCACACCCACACATGCCTGTGTGGAAAGACACACAGATGTATGCACATACCCACCCACCCCACACAAACATATACAGATATTAGTTATTCTAATGTAAATGTAATGCATGGAGATGAGTAAATACAATGAGTAAGACATGAGACATTAGTAAATACAAAGTATAATGAAGTTAAATGGGAGACTGGAGGCAGCCAATAGGTGGCTCTTGCACTGAAGAGAGCACCTGCCTGATAAACACACACCTGTCAAAGCCACGCATGTGCATGAGAAATGATGTCTGTGTGTTGACAAATGAGTCTGTGTGTTCTCTGTGTGTGTGCGTATGTGTGTCACCCTGATGTCCTGCTCCTCTGCAAGCCTTCATTCTCAGACAAGTGACAAAGAAGGATTTGATGTCTACGAGTCTGTGTTTAGAACAAACTTTTATACCAGGATGTGTATATGTGCGCCATTGTCTACCTTGTGTGTGTGTGTGTGTGTGTGTGTGTGTTATGTTTGATTTTGTTTTTCCAGTCCTTTGGGCATCTGTTGTGAAAAGCACCTGATTACCCACGGGCCTTTGCTTTACAGCTAATCATGAATGCTGATTGACTGAGGTCAAACATTGTTTAACACCCTCTTATTTCTACAGATAGTAATTAGTTTTCCAACACCGCTGGTGTTTGTGTTGAAGACAAAGCAACGCTTCCAGTGACACACCTCAGAACATCATCACACACACAAGTTCCTGTCATCTTGTTACAATGATTATGTTTACATTGTGACAAACAAATATGTGAAATAAATCATCTTGGCTAATTCCCTGTATCATAGAGCCAGACTAGTGATGATTTTTTGATGATTTTGGACAAGCTAGAAGCATTGTCACTTAGTCAGTAGACAGGTATTAAAGAGGGAGGACATTAGCATTCAGTTGAAGATCTTTACCTGCAAAAGGGTGGCACTTCTCTTTTCGGGCCAACTGTAGGAGGGCATGTCTCCATTAAATTCCATTGAAGTCATTGTATGCACAGGTTGTTTGTTTAAGTGCCAAGGTGAAGCAAGGTGGAGTTTATTTAAATGCATTTGATTCCCAAAAGGCAGGCACCGTTTGGTTTGAACTTAAAGATCTGAATGTGAATGCCTGATGTGGGATGAAAGTGATTTCCTGGCCAGAAGACAAAGAGAAATTGAAAAAGTGCAGAATGTGCTCATAGACCCTTCAGGTTTTTGGGGGCTTGAATAAAACTGAAGAGAAAATCCATTTACTGCCAACTTTATATCGAACAACTGTCATTAACTAAGCTCTCTCCAAAGCCTATAGCATGAAGAATGAAAAACCCATATATATGAATTAAATAACACAAAAACATAAAATCCTTTCAACACCAGTCAGAAAGTTGTTGTGTAGATGTTTTACAAGAGATCTCTCTTGTAAAATCTGGCCTTGTGGGAGGGCTATGCTATTATATTTCAGCATCCGTTATTAACACCTACAAATAATCATAGAAAATTGTCCACTTAACGAGTTCTTTAAAAACATTATCAAATGTTATTTCTATGTCTACAGTATTTCTATAGTATACAGTTCCCACAGTATCTGCATTTACATTCAACATTAGGTATTGCATAGGCTACTGGAATGTTAGACTTTAGATGCAGGCAGCGTGACACACACATACACACACACACAGTTTTACTTTACTTTACTTTATACACACACAAACACAGATAGTGTGTGTGTGTGTGTGTATGTGTGTGTGTGTGTGTGAGAGAGAGAGAGAGAGAGAGAGAAGAAACAAGTGAAAAATGAGAATGAACAAAATAAGGATTTTTTTATTTTTAGATCAATGCCAATTCATTACTTTTTTTTAACCCAGTGGCAATCTCAAAGACTCTATGCATAAAGACTATCTTTCTTCCATACTCCCACTGTTATTCTGGGTCATTTATGTCATGGAACCATATGGTGCAAAGGGAGTTTTTTCCTTGGCCCTTTTACTCTTGACTGCTCCTTGCTAATGTCTGTAAAGCACCACAAGACAATTGTATTGTAAATTAGCGTTGTATAAATATAATTAAATTGAATTGAATATTGTGCTGGGTTGTGCACGGCTAGTTCAAATTAATAAACCCTTAAACTTGGAATTACATGGGCAAGGCATAGATTTCTTTATTATTACGTAAATGACATTGAAGTAATGTTTTTCCTCTGTAGTCTTCGTGGAGGCGATTGTCTTTAAATATGGATTATACATTGGCTGTTTTCCCTAAAAAAAAAGAACAATGTTGATTTACCTACAGTACAGTAACAGTACTTTTGACTGATAACCTTAAGGTGATGCCCACTCACTGAATGAGTTTAACTTAATTCAATTACAATGCTCTACTTTTGTATTTTTTCTACTTGCTCTACATGCTCTACTTTTGTATTTGTATTTTTTTGTATGTTGTGTTTTTAACATCCTGAGAAAGAAAGAAAGAAAGAAAGAAAGAAAGAATGAAATTTTTTGGTGAATTTAATTTCTTTGTGTGAGTGTTCAAGGCTTTGAAAGAACTTTGTATGTGCTTTTTATCAGGCAAATTTTTCTAACTCTTGGTACTCTTTTCCTCTGTCTGTGTGTTTTCTGTTTTCAAGAGAACTTGCAGTGCAAATAGAAACAAGCTCACATAACTAGCAAAGAGTGAGTCACTCGGAATATGTGTGTACTACACATAAGCAGGACGCCCTGGCAGAGAAGATACTGTATCTCAATAAGACCTTCCTGTTAAATATATACACAACAGATGCAGACTAATTATTGGCTGTCTTGGACTGTTACCTCCTCAAGCCTATTGCTTCTTTTCTGTCCAAGACATCCAATGACATAATCTACTGATAAAAGCATATGTCTGTGTGAATTCCAATAAGATTCTGCTCCAAATAAAATTACTCAGAGACAGCAGTTGCATTAGTTGAGGCCCACTTGCTGTCTATTTGTGTCCATACAGTAGAGAGATGATGTGTATAGAAGAATATTTATTTATTTGTTTGTTTATTTATTTTAAAGGAAGACTGTATGGATATAAACTTATTTCAAACATATTGTGTGTGTGTGGACGAGTGGAATATTTCAACAACAACAACATGAAATATTGTGCAAGTTAAATAAATAATAAAAAAAATGTTTGTTACTGACAGAGGAGCTTGAGACAGCTGGGTGAGAGGATGTGGTGTAGGAGGGAACACATATAAAACTCATTTGACCAGTAAAACACAATGACCGCTAGTCCAGGTATTGTTTATCCACTAAAGAGCAGTCTGGAGTGTGGGACGTTTTCTTTTGAATTGTGAAAGTAGGTTGTCTGCATTGAGGTTCCAAGTATCTTGTCAACATATTGGTCTGGACAAAACTTTGACTTCCACCAGAAGAGAGGAGACTGATGAATTGAAAAGTGTTTTTGAAAAATGACTGATATTTGGCATACTTTTATCCAAAGTAACTTCTTTTGTCCATCCATTTTATCCTTCATTAAATAACAAATGAATAACAAAAAACAAATAACAAAACTGAAAGAAGGGAGAGGAACTCTCTGTCTTGAATGAGTAGGTCACCTCACAGAAGTTCTGTTCCTAATAGCTCACTGAAAAATAAAAAATAAAGTGACTACTTGATCCAAAGCAACGGAGACTTACAACCGCAGACTTGAGTATCAAACCTGGGCTTGCTTACAACTTATTTATTATTAGTTAACTAGAGAGAGACTGTGATTTAAATACATTAAGTGCACACACACACACACACACACACACACACACACACACACACACACACACACACACATACATGTATTTAAAGAAGCAAACACACATGCACACACATTCACACAAAATGTTTTATCCAAAGCAGAGAAGCGAATGCAAAGTCCATGGGAACTAAAGTCAGAATGCAAAGTCCATGGGAACTAAAGTCAGAATGCAAAGTCCATGGGAACTAAAAGGTTGTGATGGGTATAGTCACTGTTATGCTTTTTAGTTGTTATTTTATATATTATTTAAAGTACTCCACCAATTCAGCTGCTCACCTATGCTACATTCTGGCATAAAAAAAAACAAAAAAACAAAAGCGTCATGGAGAGAGCAGACAGGACAGGTGCTGTCACATCTCATCATGTCACCTGTGTGTGCCAGAGAAATGACTGTAGCATGATACACCCTGATGTAGAAAGGATGGTGAGCAAAGGCCATTGTTTGCCAAAATAGACCTGCCTGTCATTTCCCATCATGCTTGAGCACCTATCGTGCCTTTGTGACGTGACCAAGTGTGATGAGTGAAAGAGGTGCGTTTTCTGACACAGGAACTTTGCCTTCTGACAAATGATCCTGCTCAATGTGTCAGCACTGCCCCGTTACTTATTATGAGATGTCTTGGAATGTATTGCATAATGCACTTAAGGGCTCATCACTTATCCATCATGAGAACTGGGAATTACAGGGGTATTAAACCCGACATGTTTGTTCCTCCTAAAAATAGGTCAAAAATAAGGGTACCCCATTCAAGTCTGAGATTTTCAAACTACTGAGCTCTGCCTACACATCTATGTATTTAATGTTTGCCTATCCATGTTGATTATATACAAACAAAGGATAATGATAGTTATGTTGTCTGGCAATGTAATATTCATGATTTCATACAGCACATACATGAGTTACTTTGATATTGTTGTTTGATGAGGCACAGATGACATCTTGCAAGTGTGGAAAATTTGCCAAGAGACCATATGGGGAGTCAAGAGAGCCTTTATTTGTGCCGTAAGACAAAGTTCTTGTTTTTCTTGTCCAAACCTTGGCAAAATCTACAAGTTCTGAAATTATGAATGAGTCATTTAACCGCTAAAGTGACTACAAAGCTGGCGAATTAACCTACAATTCTTGCATAATGGACCTCATTGTTCAGTGTTGATATTTGACTCATGTTTGTTTTTCTACAACAGTTAGGTCGGGCCAAACTATTTAGCGATTTCTGATTGGATGAAACACATTCTACGCATCATTAGGAGTGAGGATATCCCACAATATACCATGGGTGACTCTTCACAGCTATTAATCACTCTGCATTTTCCATTGAGAAAAGTGTTGCGTTGCCTGGTAACGGGAGCCGCAAAACTAAATGTTGAACTACTTTGCGGGGCAGAGGATGAACAAACATTAATGAAAACTAAACAGTAGAAAAAAGATTGTATGTTATACCCCATAATCATGAACTGTACTGAGTTAACTGCACCCTAATGCAGAGGTATATTCTGCAAAACTAATATAGAGGAAGTGGATTTATGTCTGTTTGACTGATATAAATATAACAATATCAGGTTGATAGTCAGGAAATAAATAAATAAATAGAATAGATTTCACTTTGGGTGTATTGCTCTGAGTCTGTATGGCCAAGAAAGTACAGAGGGTTCAGTGGGCTACACAAATCAATAAGAGAAAATTCAAAGATTACATTCAAAGATTACATTCAAAGATTACATTCAAAGTGGAAACTTAATTAAAATGTGCTGTTTGAGTGCTGCATCCTAAAATACTCTCTAAAGTCAGATGTTTTTATAAGCAGGTGCATCATGCGTCTACGAAGAAAGGTATCAGATGGATGATAGAAAGGGGAAGGTTAGGGAAGCAGGCATTGTTGTGACACACATGCAAGCTTCGCAGACCAATTAGTCAAATGTGTAATCGAATTTCTGAAGCCAAGGGCGTGACCCTGTCAAAAACTGTTAACAGTGAGCGGAAAAAATAGCTGTCATCCAAAACTGTTGCGGTTTGACACATAAAATAACCCGATGTGTGTGAGTGAGCAACCGTCTGAGAGACACAGAGAGATCAGAGGACAGCCGAGTGGGAAGATATGAGAGAGGAATGAATGTGCTGTGGACAAGGGTTGCATGGCTAAATTTATGCTCTCCCTCCATTTTTTCTCTGCACACTAATCTTCTCCATCCCCTTCTCTTTTTGCATATTTGACAATAAAATGATCAATATTGATTGCAAAAGTTGGTTCAGTACAGTAAATATGTATGATTATATCATGCTTCAAAGTGCATCCTTATAGTAAAGGCTGACAGAGACAAACAAAAGGTAAAATATCAGGCAAATGATTTAGCATTAAGTAGCAGGGAACAGAATGTCACTAACATGCTGATATACATTCTGCAAAATTATCTTTATATTCTCTGCCTTTCTGAAATTCACATTTCATTAATTAACACATATATTCACACACACACACACACAAAAGTCAAAGTCAAAGTCAAAGTGTACTTTATTGTCAATTCACTATGTAACAGGAATTACACGGAGGACTGAAATTGCATTTCACCAGACACCAAATGTGCAATTTAAACTAGAAACGCACACACACACACACACACACACACACACACACACACACACACACACACACACACATGCAAAAACACACAGCTACACTCATGGACATGAAGTGTACACAGACATCCACAATAAATAGACATAAGACATATGACATACAGATAAACACATATGCTTCCAGCAAGAAGGAAAGATTGAGGTAGCTCTTCTTGGTAGCTGGTGTAGGTGTAGGTTGAAAAAATGTGTAATGTGCAATATGTAAGGTGCAATAAGTGAAAGTGCAATTAGTAAAGTACACACACACACACACACACACACACATTGGCTAGCGTATATCTGATACTTGTGTGTGTTTGTCTGTGAGTGAGAGAGACAGAAATAGAGAGAGAGAGAGAGAAAGTAACCTACAGTTTTTCCTCTCCACCTTTCCTTCTTTGTTTCTTTATTCTCTCTTTCATTGCCAGGCAGAGTCTGGTGACTCCTTTATCTAATGTCAGTCTTTGCACATACTCTCTTACTTTGCAGCTTTGTTGTGGGAGGAAAAATATATCCAGCTATCCTAGTTTCAGTCGTATATCATCACCAAGACTCAGGAGTCAGACACACAAGCTGACATTACTTTGAAGATTGTGACTGATACACTGTCCCTCAGCTAATCTGAATCACACTGAATCACACATATTACCATAAATCAAGAATATTGTGATTATTACTGAGGAGTGTGTCTGAGTAACGCAGGGAAGAGAGTTGCAAGGAGACTTGTGGTAGCCTCATGACTCAAACCTCCAAAAGTAGCACTAAAAAATTTGTGCATTGAGAGTGTAAGGCTGACAAAACATGTAATTTATCATGCGCCTCATTATTTCATTTCCAGTGTGAGAGCAAAATTGACCACGTATTTGTTGATCCCATCTTCCAACAGCGTGCTAATTGTTAGATTGATGCTAATGGAGCTTAATAATTAGCAGGAAGCCTTGATAGCTAATTAATGCTGATTCCTTCTTTTCACTCCTCATTTTTCCCTTGCTCAGTGACCTCTAAGTGTGTGTAAACTTCCCCGCCGAGTGTATGGTGTGTGGGGACGACCTCCAGTGTGTGTGTGTGTGTGTGTGTGTGTGTGTGTGTGTGTGTGTTAAAGCCCCCTGTGGGGTGTATGGTTTTGGATTGGTTTCTGAGGTTGCTCTTGCTGAGGAAGAGTCTTGCTGCTAAATGACCACAAAACTATGGGGAGCAGTCAAAAGGGCGATGAAGCAAAGAGATGTCTCTTTTACTCTCTCTCTCTCTCTCTCTCTCTCTCTCTCTCTCTCTCCATTAGTTACTGATGCACACACACATACACAGGCACAAATTTTCTTCAAGAATGAGTGGGTGTTGAATGTTCATAAAGATAAAAATAAAAGAGCTCAAAGACAGATGAAAACATAATCTTTTGATACACCCCCATTCTCATTTTCACACCTCCATACACCCAATTTGTGTTCACATTAGGAAGAGAGGCTATTATGTGAAATCTGACAAAAAGTATGTCACCTATGGGTGTTTCATGTTTGTTTTTGTGTGCACGTAGGCATCAGTCCTTAGACATGATGCAATTCCTCATACAATGGCAATTGTTTATTTGTTCTGTGTTGGCCTTTTAGTCAGGAGAACTACAGAATTGCACCTGCACACACATCACCTGAAACCCTCCAGTCATCATCAGTTGAAGTTGAAGTCGAAGATTTTCTGTCTGTGTTTATGGACACAGTGGTGGTTTCAAGATGGAATGTTAATGAAAATGCTGTTGATGATTCAGGGGTTTCGCGGGAAGTTTACACTGCATTCTGGGAGATGTTTCTTCAACAGTGTGTTGTCACTGCCATTTGATTTTTGTCCAACTAACAATTTACAGTTTTTTACAATTGCACAGACCCATTTTTCAAAACTGCAAGCACAAACTACTGTGTGGTAGTTATTACAAACTGAGTCTAAAAACTGGGAAATGTAGCACTCAAGGCATGTAGCTCCCGAAAATAAATATTCTATGCATAGGATATAAACAAAGATTCATATTTATTCATGTATGCCTGATCCTATACTAACAAAAATGTGAGCAGACCATTGGTGTGTCTGATACAAGGAGGTAGCTCTCTCTCTCTGCCATGAATCAAATGGCAGTGAGATTTAACATTTAGTGAAGGTGTTTTAGCCTCCTTGCCAGTTAGGTGCTAAAACCAGTGCAGGTGCTGGAGAGGAGAGCAGGACAGTTTGTAATGTTAACTATCAAATTGATCTGTGTTCAATCAGATAGAGGGGGAAAGCTCATTAAGTTCCACCACAGGAAGCTGCACACACTCATACACATGCAGTTACACAAAAAAACACTACATTTCCTGCAGAGATCAGACAGGACAAGCCTGTGCAAGGTCTCCCCGTTTGAAAAATACAATCAGGACAGCAGACAAGAAGACAAAACTTGATATTCTAGCCCTCTTGTTGCTGCTGCCCACCTCAGCCTTGATCCTGACCCCATCTTTGGCCTTGAAGGAGAACGTCCCGAATATAGCTTGCACTGCTCAGCAGTGGATTACACCGTGCTGTACAGGATCTCAATGGATGGAGATTAGCTTCTGCTCAACTGCTCATTCTCATTAGAGTCGCCACCAGAATGTCGGATTTTCACTGATGAGGATGTTGATTCCTCTGTGGACGGATTATTAATCAAGAACCTCAATGTGTCCCAGTGTGGAGACAACAGAGTGGAATGCTGGAGAAAGGAAAACATGACAAACCACCAGAGCTTCCGTCTCACCATCTGTGTAGATGGTGATGGTTGGTCATTGCAGGAAGATGTCAGATTTGATGACAGTGCCATAATCTGTAGACTTGATTCTGCTCTGGGGGCCTGGAAGCAGCCTGCAGTTGTATCAGTCAATTGACAACAACCCTAAACCACAATCCTGGCTAGACAGAACTCATGACTTGGGCACTAACAGGATCAAGAAGACTGGTCCTGAACATCAACTTGTCCCTGGAGCCACTGCAAGTTGATCTCAATGGCTCTGAGGTCACACTCTCTGGGAATATGGGAATTGACTCTATTCCCTGGTATTGTACCATGTGGAGAGGTGCTCAACTTTTTTTTTGCTTATGAACAAGAGAAATGGACTCTTCACTGCATTTTAAAAACCCAAGTGTTGTGGCTCATTTACACTCCAGTGGTTTTGTCCCGGTCAGTGTTAATCAGACCCAACAACTGATGATGAAATGATGATTTAATGATCAGTGGCAGTCAGACTGGGGATTACTCCTTAATTATTCCCTCCGTGTCTCAACAACACTGTGGTCCGTATTTATGTGCAAAGCGCAACATAATACTAAAGGTTGTGGATCTGTATGTTTGTGTCAAACCCTCCTCTTTAAATGTGATGTTTTCTCATGGTGATAATGTGCATCTGAATTTTTGTGACCACATAAATGGCTCCTGGTTTGTGGCAGGATTTCAGTGGTATCGTCAGAAAGTTCTAGAAGCAAAGGTTTTTATTCTAGACACAAATAACAATTCTGTACTTTTTCCAGAGGATCTGAGGGGTAGAGTGACTGTGTTCGCACTACGTCCAGACTACTCCTTAAACATATCCAACCTCACAGACAGCAGACAGTGAGGAGTCTTTGGACTTGAATATAAAGATGAAGTGAAACATCATTTAAAATGTTCTGAGGTAACCCTTCGCCTCATATACTCTGATCCATTTGGGGTGGATTCTCATTTATACAGAGCGTGCACTCCACTGATACGCTGTGTGTTGCTCGGGCTGTCTGCAGCTGTAATTTGGTTCAGCCATAGGAACAGAAGAGAAGAGCAGACCTACTTTTAATAAAAGTAAATAAAAAAGTAAAAATGTTACAGACCTATAGAGCATTAATTAAATACTTAATTAATTTAACTATTAAACTAGGTTTAAAACTAATGTAATTCTAAGGAGATAAATTCTGATTTAATGGAGTCAGATTAGGTCAAAGTTACTGTTTAAATAAAACCTAATGGCAGCAACAGAAAGACAGAACATGCATTAAGGAGACAAGGTATAGGCCTGTTGTTTTTTTTTTTTTTCTTCTACATGCATGACACAAAACACAAACAGTGGTGGGTCAGCTCAAAACTCTCAAACACCATGGCTTTAGTTAGTAATTGTTTTATCTCTATATGGGGATTTTTTATTTATTTTATAAACTCAAATGCTTTCGTGATCATGATTTTGTGTGGGTGTGCGGGTGCATTTTTTTTTTCTGGTGTTGGGTAATTTTAGAAAATTAAGAGTTACATAAGAGTTACATTTCATATAATACCTGCCTAAATGCACATCCTAAATTGGTTTAAATTATAATAGCATATCAGCCTAAATGGCTATGCAGTATATTAGTGGGGTCATATTGTCAGGTGTTCTTTGTAAAACATTTGCAAGAGTTGTGTTATTACTAAGTAGCTGCTGTCTCACTTACTGACAAAACAAACTAGATAGGTCAGGAAAAACACTGATGCTGGTTCCCTTCAACCTCAATGACTATAGTTACATGCACAGTTCATTCCAAATAAGGCCAATATTCTGGTTAGAGCAAGATCCCGAATAATCTGTTTACATGTGTGGGATAGTAATGTGCTATGTGGACATTTCCATTTACATATCAATTGCTATTTTTGGTTAGGTCACCAACTTAGCATAGCTGCCCAGTATAAGCTACATCATGCCAATTAAATATGTGTTCATCAAAAAAAAACTTTCCAGTAAGGAGCATTTTCCGATTAAGGCGTATACATGTCCCAGTATTCTGTTTAATTCAGGCATAAGCCAGGAGGTTTATTTGGGGTTACAGGAACCAGAATACGGTCAAATTCAGATGATGACAATTGGAATGAGGAGTTTATATGGCTTGCATGCGCACCGAATATTGCCGTTCAGAACCAGAATTTTCCTTGCATGTAACTGTAGACACTGACTGAACTACTGGAACATTTTACTGACTTACGACAGGTTTTGTCATGATCCTACTTCCTGCTACTCCGGCCACCCACTGGACTTTCTATGTACTGCTACCTTTGTGTCTTGTTTATCTCACCCAGGTGCTCTTGTTTTGGTTTTTTGCCCTGCCTCTTTTTCCTCCCCTCCTTTGCACCCGCTCCTCATGTCTTTGATTTCTGTAATGAACCTCACCTGTCTCTCGTTTGTTAGATTACTTTCCTCCCTATATATTCTCCTGTCACTCCATTACTCCTTGTCTGATTGTCTGACCGTGTACCTGTCGTAAGTTTCGAGTTTTGAATTGTTACCTTCCGCTTCTCTCGATTCTATGTTCCTTGATTCCTGTCCCGTGTTTTTTGCCCATCAAAGTTTTCTGAGTTTTTCCCCCCCTGGATTCTGTGGATAATTTTTACTGTGATTGGATCACTGTTTTTTGTTTGGACTTTTTCCCTACCCGCGTTTGGATTACTGTTTTGTTTAATAGATCTTCTGAGCTTTTTCCCCTTGTGATTTTTCATTGAAAAACTGTTAAGAAATAAATTTTTGCAAATCTGCATTTGGGTTCGTCTGACTATCCAAGTACTTTACAGGTTTTCAGATGTCCACATGTTCAATTGGCATGACACAACCAATACAAGGCAACTATGTAGGCTACATCGGTGACCTAACTGGAATATAGTGATTGATATGTAAATGGTAACATCCCAACAGCACACCACTCCACTTCCACACATGTAAACAGTCTATTTGGGATCTTGACCTTATTTTGAATTTGCTGTGCATGTAACCACAGTTATTCTGCTTGACTGGAGGGTCTGAGAGGCAGACTACTGATTGACGGAGAGTGGTGTGTGCTCTTTCTGCACAATGATGTAAAACTGGTCTTTCACACAGCAGATTGTATTTTTGGCCAGTTGCTATTGAAGCAACCAGTTAGTCAGTAATCCAGTAAAAACTGACTGTAATGTAGTTGCTGAAATGAAACTTGCATTGCTGTACTGTAATAGTAATTTAATTGCAGTAAACATTTACTTTGTACTTTGTACACAACTGTCTCTGTCTGAGGTGACAGAGCTCACTTCTAGTGACTTGTCTGTGGCTTCCATTAATGTCTATCTGTGTGTATGTGTGTGTGTGTGTGTGTGTGTGTGTGTGTGTGTGTGTGTGTGTGTGTTGGGGGCAGCTGTGTCAGTCCTGCATGGAGAGTAATGAGTAATGCCCACACAGGAGCTCCCCATTAATCAGCATTTGGGTCCAGTGGGAGCCATGAAGGTGGAGAAGTGATGGAGCTCATGAAGCCGTCATTATTTCATCCCTGATTGAGCCATGAAACTAGGCTCTCACTTGGAGACTCAGCAGGGAAGAAGGGACTAAGATTCATAGCATAGTGAGACGTGGGAGTTCCTATTTTAAAAAGACTAGACCAGTAAGCCAAAAGAGCCCTTTCCATGACCTTTTAATAAGATCAAAGCATCAATTACACATACAAAAGGATTGCATATGTCACGTGGTTAAAACAAAAGGGTTATGTCACCACAGGCATGTGTGGTCCTATAGTAACTCGTGTCAACTATCTCAGCCCAGTGAGTCATACATCAACTGATCTATTCATTATCATCTTACAAATTATAAACAAAAAACGTTATGATGGTGATACATTACACCCCTAACAATTAGTGTGTGTGTGTGTGTGTGTGTGTGTGAATGTGTTTAGGAGTGGGTATAAATTAGCCTGGCTATTTAAATGCTTTAACTGAATAGTAGAGTCACAGATTTGACACAGTTGATCAGCCAGTGTATCATCCTATCACAATATATTCTTTCTGAGGATGTAGCACGCTCTCTCTCTCTCTCTCTCTCTCTCGCTCTCTCTACCCCTCACTGTCTTTCTCTCTCTCTCTATCCCTCTCTCTCTGTCTCGCTCTCTCCCCCTCTCTATGTATTTTCTCTCTCTCTCTCTCTCTCTCTCTCTCTGTATGTCTCTCTCTCTCATCTCTCCATCTCTATGTCTTTCTCTCTTTCCCTCCCTCTCTCTCTCTCTCTCTCTCTCTCACTCACTCTATCTTTCTCTCTCTCTTTACATAAACCATTGAGTGGATGGGTGGAAAGTGAAACTTTCTTGTTTAATCAGATGAAGATAGTGAAACAAATGTCATATTGCCAATGTGGTTTAAAACTTATTAGATCCAAAGCCTCTCTCAGGTAACCTGGTAGGAAGCCATTTGCAATCCTGTAAGAGCTTAGATGAAATCGAATACTTTTAGAAGAGGGAGATTTTATGCTGAATTGGTCACCCAAGATTACATAGCTGACATTTACTATCTCATACAAAATGAAGACACTTTAGATGGATGTTCTTATATCTTGTTTTATAATGTGTGATTGTCTTACACCCAGATGTTTCTCTCTCTTCTTGAATACACGTTGATCAAAACACAACAGTAGAATACATAACACATGAAAAGTGCAGAAATGAATAGATGTTTGCAATATGTGAATGTGCAAATAAACTGTGTAAATACATCGAGCAGATTTACTGAAATAAATGTCTGTGTGGGTTCACTGCAGTCAGTGCACCTTGTTGCTGAACTACATTATAGAGTTTATCACAGTAAGTAATTAGTAAGTTTAACTGTTAATTAAATTAAGTGTTTGCAGTATAATAAGTTCTAATATGCAGGAGGCTCACATATGCTACGTGTGTTTTATGTGTTTATGCATGAAACTGTGATTGGCTTTATGGTTGTAAGTCCAAGCAATTTGTGTGTGAGTGGATTAGGTGCTTAGGTGTGTGTGATCGCATGCACGTGAATATGCATTGTGTGTGTGTATGAGTGTGTAAATATACACACTGTGTGTGTGTGTGAATGTGTGTGTGTGTGGAAATGGTAAATTTGTATAGCGTTTTTCTACTCCTATGAGCACTCAAAGCGCTTTGCAATGTTTTGCCTCACATTCACCCACACATTCACACACCAGTGGCAGAGGCTGCCATGCCATGCAGGGTGCCAAGGTGAGCAGTTTGGGGTTCAGCATCTTGATCTTGATCCCTTTGATGGGGTCAGGTGGAGCGGGGCTCAAACCTTCAAGTGTGTGTGTGTGTGTGTGTGTGTGTGTGTGTGTGTGTGTGTGTGTGCACGCACACGTGTGTGTGTGTGTCTATTCTACCTATACACAGATGGATATCCAGTTGGTATGTCATCATGAGTCTATTCATCAAAGTAAATGTACAATTAAGGTGACACATTTGGCTTTGTTTGTGGTTAGGAATGTGTACTTGTTTTGCTTCACACTTACTTTATATGTCTTGACTTGTTTTGTAGGTGTGACATTTCAGTAGTGCAATTTGAAACTTTGAAAATAATTAGAAAAAGCATTTGTTATATCTAAAGCATCACTGGACGTTATAAGTATTAAGGCTGTTTTTGTTTTTTTTTACCTTTCATATGATGAACTGTCAGACTTCCGTGTTCAAATGCTCCAATTACAAGGTGTACCTTATGTTAAAGTGTGACGTATTTGTTATGTAAGGAACAGTGAAACATTTTTACTCATAGCATTATGTATCTCATCTGTGATTGTGTTTCACAGTAAAAAAGCTCCCTTTAAGCCGAGGATCCTACAGCATGATTTGACATGATAAATTATTGGTGTCACATTTAGGACAGTGAGAGAAAGGCCCCATCTGTTTCCATCATTGTTGGTATACGTTCTAATGGCTTGCATATCCAAGATGCATTATGGTTATTGTTAATGACTACTGTGTGTGTGTGTGTGTGTGTGTGTGTGTGTGTGTGTGTGTGTGTGTGTGTGTGTGCGTGTGTGTGCGTGCATGTGTGTGTGTGTGCGTGTGTGTGTGCGTGCACACATGTGTGTGTGTGCATGTATATGTGTGTGTGTGTGTGCTACTGTAATTTTACTGACCAATTAAATTAATGAAATTAATCCACCAAAACAGAATGTCAGAATAAACACTATAAAAGCTGTATACTCAGACACAGTACTTTACTGCAGTACTTTACCTTACTGTAGATTTAAGGGATTGTCTACCCTAACAACAGATTTAATGGAGATTTGGATAATGCAAGAAACTGTAAATATTTATTGTGACTGTGATTGATCTTGTATGTTTTTTTAGCACAAGAGAAGTTAGAAATTGAGAAGTTTCTTCTGACCTTCAAGAGATTCTTTTCCACGTTTTCTTACACTGTCAATAGAGATACCCTGGTTATAACTGGATTTGCACTTGTATTTTCTGAAGTTGGAACAAAGGTCAAATTATTCACTCAAACCAATTGGAAAGAGTGACCTTTAGTGATGTCAAACCTCTGTTGACATAATGGGTCTACAATGGTTCAGTTCCGCGTGTTTAACCACTCGCCTTCACCGAATCCGACCTTTGGTTTCCTGATTCTTCTACCAGCCCTGTTTTGAACTTCCATTGGACTTTCTTTTTCACACACTGACTGCTGCATCTCTTTCCATGTAATGGAATTAATTGCATTAGACACAGAAGAAAGGAAATAGATTTGCATGACACATATTCCAGATTGAAAAGTAATTTCTGCAGGAAATTGAATTTCAATTCTAACAGAAACCTGCTTGCCTGTGGCCTGGTTGGCGTAAGGGGCTTGACAGTGTTGTAAGAGATCAGTACATTTTGTGTTTCAGTTCACTAGTGATTTACACATCATTTGCAGGGCCCCTAATAGACTATCTACTGTATTAATAGCTCTGAACATCACAGGAAGAGGATGTAGTCCTGGGGGTATTCAGTATGCATTCAGTATCCAACTAGCTATTTTTCAAATAATGGCAATGGTTATGGGAGCAACTGGCTATCAGCAAAATAAGCTGCTTCATACTCCACTAAAATGGTACAACATGTGGTAACTAAGATGGTCAGTATCCCTACAGTGATGAACTTGGGTCTGCTATGCCATTAAAGGTAGACAAAGCTAAATGCTAGCCTACGCACATAGACCTCCCTCACTTAAAGAGCTTACTTCTGAACAAATTTTCATCAACATCTATCACATTTATGTGTCAGGAGTTGAATTGTCTTTGTAGACCTTGTAGACTTTAAAGACAGTGTTTCTTTTACAAAATATCATAACCCTTTCTTTCTAAATGAATTGAAATGAACAGTCGGTGGCTAGAAAGGCCTATATGTGCTACCTGAGTGTGAAAATCTTTTAACACACTACAAAGCATTGATGTACTGTCTATCTGGAGAGATAGCAGCTGTCTGCAAATGGACAGATATGGCTTAATGGGCTGTGACTGATGATGCAACAGGAGAAGATCTATGTTGGGTTGATTGGTTTTCATAGGGAGAACTCTTAGCACACAGCCACAGAGCACTCCCCCAGGCATACTTAAGTGCAATCACACATGCACACACACACACACACACACACACATAACGAAAGAGAGAGAGATAAAGAATTGAATATTTATTCTCCAATGAATACAGTCGAGGGATGACAGTGAGTTCATGAAAGCCTTGAAGGAAACAGTATAATACTGCACAAATGATAATGACACAGCAATTCTCATCTCACCTGTATAATGACCACATTAAGAAATATGGTCAGCAGGGTGATGGTGATACAGATAGTGATGAGATGGTGACTTTGAACAGCTAATGCCTCCTATGTTGTCCATTGCCTCTTCATTGAAGTTCTCTCCCTGTTTGGAGGTGATATGGAAACAGACTTACACAAGACCTGAGGCATCCAGGCAGTAAAAAGGGCCTTTAAGGTCTCCGTGTTTGAATACAGTTGTTACATAAAGCTAAATTATAGTGATTTCAGTCCGAAATGGAATGCAATAATGTAATGGGGTGGCACAGTAATACAAGATGAACATTTGGCTCAGGGGGTATTCTAGCCTCCTTGAAAAGGACAGGGTTGTAAGTGCAACAGTGTCATACAGCTATGAAGAGATTTGTTTTCAGCTGTGTGTTGGTTTCTTTGTGTGTGATTTGAAAGTGTGTGTGCATAAGTTTCTTGTCAGTGTGTGGGTGTGTGTGTGTGTGTGTGTGGGGGGGGGGGGGTTACACGTGTGTGTGTGTGTGTGTGTGTGGAGGGGTCTTGTGTGTGTTTATAAGTGTGTTCAAAAACCTGTGTTAGGGTGAAAACATCGCCCACATGATGGCTAATTGATACATATGAGGTTATTTTGGGGAGACGCAACCATCCCTGGTGAAGTGCTGTCTGTGGAAGGGGAGCTCTGGTTCTCACCTCAGTGCATGCATACTGGAACTGGGCCGTATCGGGGCCGGAACAGAAACACATCCATCCACAGCAGGTGAAAGTCAGCCAAGACAACACAAAACACAGGCTACAGACTACAGTCTACAAAATTTGAATGCAGGAATTTGAGAGGCCTCTGTACCCCGTTTAAATGTGTTCTGTACCCAGTGTAAATGTTATAACAGTGATAACGAAATTAGGTGAACTTGGCCTGAACACAACCCTCTGCAACTGGATCCTGGACTTCCTGGTGGGCAGACCACAAGCAGTCAGGATCGGGAGCAAGACTTCCAGCACTACCATACTGAACACTGGAGCACCTCAAGGCTGCGTGCTCAGTCCACTGCTGTTCACATTCCTCACCCATGACTGTGCGGCAACGCACAGCTCAAACCACATCATCAACTTTGCTGATGACACTACCGTGGTGGGTCTGATCAGCGGAGGCAACGAGGCCCCGTACAGAGAAGAGGTGGCTCAGCTCAGCAACTGGTCCACCAACAACAACCTGTCCCTCAACATGGACAAAACAAAAGAAATGGTCATCGACTTCAGGCGGACTTTGCATAAACACTTCCCACTGTGCATCAACAACCTTCCAGTACAGATTGTCCAGAGCACAACGTTTCTGGGCACACACATAACTGACCACCTCTCATGGACTCTCAACACCACACACATCACAAAGAAAGCCCAGCAGCATCTGTACTTTCTGAGAAGACTGCGTAATCTCCCAACCTCCATCCTCACAACTTTCTACAGAGGGACGATTGAGAGCATCCTCAGTGACGCCATCACTGCATGGTTCGGCAACTGCACCGCGGCAGACCGCAAGGCCCTGCAGCGGATTGTGAGGACAGCCGAAAAGATCACTGGAGTCTCTCTGCCCCCCCTCTCAGACATCTACAGCACCCGCTGTCTGCGGAAAGCCAAGAACATTACCAAAGACACTACCCATCCCTCCCATGGACTATTCACCCTACTACCATCTGGCAGAAGGTTCCGCAGTATCACTGCCCGCACCTCCAGAATGGGGAAGACCTTCTTCCCGCAGGCAGTCAGACTGCTGAACAACCTGTAGTGCAATTGGACTGGAATTTCTTACTCAGAATGCAAACCAGCGCGTCACAGCACACTGCACCTTATGCCCCCCGCACTTTCTTGCTGCTATCACTTATATTTATGTAGAATAGTCTCTAGCTGCCATTATTTATATTTATATTGAACAGTCTTCATTTTACAAATCACACCACTAGCCACAGTGCTCTGCAAAAAGCCATGCCCTGTCTAGCGTGTTTGTTTTAGGTCACCTGTATTTTGACCTGCAAATCGTTTACAACTGTTGTAATGTTATTTTTCTCCCAAAATAGTGCATGCAGGCACTATTACGTATCTGTCTTGTCCATACTGTGTTTTAACAGTTACGTGTATCACCAATTGTTCCCGGTAAAACGTTGTCTCGTCTCACTTTGTACTGTGTATATGGCTGAAACGACAATAAATCCCTATTTGACTTGACTTGACTTGAAATGTGTTCAGGCCAATCAAATCATATGGGTGGGCATTGCACAGTTAGCAATAACATAGGTTTTGTCATATGTCACCTAACCTGCTTTAGTTTCACTTTGAAGCAGTTTATGGCAGAATGACTGTCACTGGAGAGGAGATGTTGAACTTTTTTATTTTATTTATTTATTTTTAATCAAAAGCAGCTTACAACTACCAATTGCAGAGAGAATCCCCATGGAGCAAGTCGGGTTTAAATTAACCTGCCTTTCCCAGAACCACAATGGTAGTAGCTAGCAACGGTGATGCCACTGGGTAACAAAGTCTCTTACCCAATACATCACCACTGCCACATTATAAGCTTCATACATCATGATTTGGGTTTATTAGTAGCGTTAGATTCAAATACTGAAACATTAAATGATATAGACAACCTTTAACTTTAAACAAAATGTGTTCATCACATTAGCATCTCAGCAGGCACCATAGTAAATACCTTCCATTATTCAACCACAGTGTTGGTCCGTCTTTCCATTTTGCCACTAACATGAATGTCCATGTCTCTCCTCCTGTATGGTGGGAACACAGAGACAACACTGCAGGAATTCAATTTCATGGTCAGCTGAGTTTTCAGTGTTGGCAGTGAGCAATCACAAACCTTCTCTATCTCTCTCTCTCTCTCTCGTTATGTGTCTTGCATTATGTGTGCATGCCATGGGCTTTTCCTTGGGGTCCTTAGTCATATACAGTGGGGCCAAAGTCTTTGTTGGTGATAGAGGCATCTGTAGAGGATTGAAAAGGTGACTGAAGTCACTTTGGCATTTATTGGCATTAAGACTATGGGGCAACTTATCCAAATTCAGTATTATCATCCTACAGAAATATACACTTATCATGTTAGAATGTTGTAAGGGTAAGAGTTGAATACCATATTGGCCCAAATTTAAGACAAAGGTTTTCTGTAAATACCTCGGAAAAAAGGGGGGTCATCATATTCACATAATAAACAAAACAGGGGGAACAATATAGAGGACGGTTTGTGTTAAACAAACTGGCAGCGTGTCTATGGCAACTATAACTGTCACACAAGATTGATAGGTAAGTCTAGAGATTGTCTTGAACAAATTCAAAATTAGGCAAACTTGGCAAACATAAGTCAACATCTGTGGGTACATTGTTTATGTATAAATAACACAAATAATTTCGCATAAACAATGTAGCCAGAGATGATGACTTATGTTTGCCAAGTCAGCTTCATTAAGATAACTAAAGATGTCAAAGGGATGTTTTGTTGTAAAAAAAAAAGTTAATAAAAGTTCAGCAGTCCAGATATTTGTCTGCTGAATTCAATAATTTCAGCACATGGTAGCCTATTTCACATAGCAGATGGTAATAACAAAGTAACTGAATGGAAATAGGTGATTATGCATTTTACAGCCCTGATACTGAGTAGTTTCCTTAAAACTACCTCATTTATTTCAAGGTAAGTACACAAAAGCAACACTAAATATCCTAAGGAGGATACTTGATGGGTATGTCATTACAGCTGAGAAATTAAGTAGGAATAGACAATAGTGTATTTTTACAACACAAATAAGTAAATTCTGAGCTTTATAATTTCACTAATTACACATTTACTCCACATAATTTTGTATATTTATGTATAATTAAACATTTTATTATACATTTAAATCAAAGCAGTTTGCATTGTTATGATCTGGAAACTGCACATTAATTGTCTAGAAACTGCATGGTAATTACTTGTAATATGTGGTTAAAACTTAGTATTACCATGAAATTATGTATAAATTACCATAACATTACCCACTTATTACCGATCTGTAAAGTTAAGTGTTACCATTTAATTCATAGTAATAAATGGCTCTTTTAAAGTTTTTTTCCAATGAGTTTTAACAAGAACTTTTGAATAAAATAATTTTCTATGGAAGCACATGTGGCCCCAGACACTTCACAAAGTTAAAGAATCCAGCATATTCAGTTTATTATTCTTTTTTTTATTCAGAAGCAGACAAACATTGAAGAAAAATAATGACAGATAATTTTTTTCAAGGCCATTGTTATGCCCACTGACATGAGCCATCATTGACCCTGGCCACCTCGGTAACTGCAAGTGACAGTTGGCTTGGTAACCTATCATCATACCACTATTAAGCTAGCCAGTGTTTGACACTGAAAGAGCAAGTGGCTATTAAACTTGTCTCAGATGTCACAAAAACAAAAACCTGACCCTCCCCTGCCTAAAACAAAACCACATTTCAATGGGAAATCCTAATATTTATCAGCCCCCCCCCAGTTTATTTGCATATTTTCATACGGCAGGTCAAATATAATATTAATCTCATAAAAGTTTCTTCTAGTGTTTAACCAGATGAAGGAAAGTGAACACAGTATGCAAATACCAATTTCACAGTTATGCGTTGTTTCAAGTCAAGTCATAGTGATTTATATAGCACATTTAAAAACTAAATTAGCTGTACCAAAGTTGCTGGTTGAGGTTCATGTAATTAAAAATGAATGAATGAGTAAAATGAATGAGTGCAAAAATAAATCACTTAAGACGTATAAAATACATAAAAACAACACAGAAATCATACAAGTCAGTAAAAGCTACTTTTTCAGGCTTTCAAGAATCTTACAGTTTACTACACATGTTTATCAGTCATGATAATATATGATGCATATGTTTTCATGCCTGTACAAAAAAACATCACAATGAAACTTCTTCACTTACCACCTCTGCATGAGAGAAGTGACTGCTTTGTCTCAGTGGCAACCTTCATGCTAATGGCCTATGCTAAGCCATCTGACCTTCATGCCAATAGGCTAGGCTTAGCCATCCTGCCTTCACACTAACAGACTTTGCAGTGCCAGCCAGCCTTCATGCTAATGCATATGGCTGAGACCCCATTCACACTACAGGCGTGAGCATTCTGACACAGTTCTGGCATAGCTAGTTGTGTGTTGGTATTCGCATCAGAAATAGCCTACCGGCACTCTTCCGAACTAGCCCATGTGAAAATCACCTTCAAGAAGTCTGGCGCCTGAAATCTACGTATTGTCTAAGTGTCTCACGGTTGCTTGGTGGTTTTCTCAGGCAATAAAGTCTAATATGTCCACCATAATAAACTATCCCACGTTATGCTTATGCCATGTCTGCAGTATGACAGGGGGCTACGTCATGCTACCTTCTTCTTCATGGGCCATGCTAAGCCATTCAACCTTCATGCTAAAGGCCAGACTAAAGCAGCCGTCTAATTACATTAACCCAGCATTTTACCACAGGGCTGCAAATTACCCAAGAGACCCTGATTCAGTTTTAGTCTTTTCTCTTCTCTACCATGCTGTATCGGTCGTATGTCGACTGAAAATCTAATGCTTCTTTATACAATTCTTTCTTTCTTTCTCATTCACCATCCATCACAAAATTCACCATGCTGAAAGTTTTCTCCATGCTAAAAGTCATTTATGTGGAAAAGACTCTCTCTCTTAACCTCTCTCTCTCACACACACACACACACACACTCACACAATCTCAATTTCTCTCTTGGTTTTGAGTCGTTTTCCATTTTCAGAACCAATCTTTTTAAATGCACACGTGTTCTCTCTCTCACACACACACACACACACTTTCACACATGACACACAAGTGGAGAGCTGAAAGCTTCCTCTCTCATTTACATTTTCCTGTACTCCTTTTCCCTGGCCTTTCTCTCCAATCATTTCTTCTGCACAAGTAGTCACACACACACACACACACTCACACACACACGCACATACATACATACATACACATACACACACACACACACACACACACACACACACACACACACACACACACACACACACGCTCACACGTTCACACACACACACACACACACACAGCTTATATTCAGGCTTCTCCATCTTGTTTGCCTTTCCTCTTTATTCTATCATTCCTCTGTGTTAGTTCAGATTTGGAACCCTGGTTGTGTAAGACCAGAAAAAATTAGGCCTTGCTTCCTAAATACATGTCTTGAACTTAGGACAGAAGTAATAGTAAATATTGTGAGAAACTACAATTAATTTGACTCCATAAAATTAATAGGTTGACCTTGTATATTACTGAGTAGTTTAGCAGCTAAAAGCACAAGAGTTGCATGGCATAGGAGAAGAGAGATATGAACTAGTGGAATAATGAATGATTTATCTAACAGTAAGCCATAAACTCAAATGTACCAAATTAGTGTGCAGGCTACAATATAGGTATTTGTTTATAAATATGTACATATACTTTAGACCGCCACAAAATATGATCAGAATGCTGTCAAGGCATTCTGCATTACAAGGATTAGTTCAAGACCAAACATGACAATATTATATTTGCAATGCAATATTATATTAAACCAATACTATCACAGATATCTAAGTAACCACAACCAGATTTCTCTTTTGTTTGAGTGGGGATCAGGTCCTCAAGCTGGAGCCTAATGGCCTCCTATGGGGGGGAAAAATAGCAAGTCTGTGTATGCTTGGCTCCAGGCCTGACAACTTTAGATGACAATGTGGATTTTAGTAAATTTTGCCTTACACTTGACCACAACTCAGATGTTATCTGATCTCTCTTGTACATTATGGGGAATATTGGAATGCTACTTTAAATGAGAGCTCTGGCTCGTTTCAGCCTAAAAGTCGTAGTTAGTGGGCTTCACACAATTTAATTCAAAAATGAAATGAAAATCCGTTTAGAAATAAGCAAGCTGTTGCCAGCACTACAAAACATAGTGATCTGGGCATATTCTATACTGTCAAAATAAAAGCCCAAATATGTCTGGATCGCTACGTTTTTGTAGTGCTTACAATATCTTTGTTCGTTACATACATTGGCCATATGTTAAGTAAGTCTAATAATGATCCTGTTATTAGAACACAAGCAATGACACAGATGTAATAGTTGTGCTTGAATTATATGTATCCTGAGTTCCAGCAACCCAACTAATCCCATCTAAATAGTGCTTTAGAAACATCCTTCTTGCAGATATTTACAGAAGACAGAAAGAAAGAAAGAAAGAAAGAAAGAAAGAAAGAAAGAAAGAAAGAAAGAAAGGAATCATAACATAAAGAATTAGGATTAGGTCCTATTTTCGCCACTTTCTCAGCAGAGAAATAAAAGAGAGTGATCAGTATTTCCTCACATGGTTCTTGAATGTATTCTTTGGCGTATGCTGAAGCTGAGCAGCATGGAGATGAGAGGCCTTTGCAAAACACTTGACATAGAAGTGCCAAACTGATTACTGAACATGAGGCCCTTATGCTGCATTCAGAGAGACTATTTTAAAAAACCTTTCTTATCCTACGGACTAAGCCAAACTGATTGAATCAGAAACTTTTAATGGGAAACTGAAAACTTCCGGAAAGAGAGAGAGAGATAGAGAGAGAGAGAGGACATTGAGCCAGTCACAATCCATCAGGTCTAGAAAACAAAGGTTAAAAATTAAAGATTTGTCTTTTTTTTTTACAAATTCTCAGTTTGTTTATCTGACTTGGAGTTCTCTCTTTATTCAAACTTGTATTACTTGCTTGTGTTTTGAGTTGTTGGAATCATATTGAATATAGCTTGTTTGGATTTTACCTGTGTCATATGGAATCAGAGCTTTATGTTGGGAAGCTCCTTTGCTGTCCACTACGATGTATTTATGAGCTGGGCTGTAGTGCATACGATTTCAAACGTTTACACTAGACAGCTGCCTTTAATGTTCATTTTTCTGTGACACATGTGATATCAGAACCATGGACAATTCCTTTCTGTACAGGCAATATTCCTAACCTTCTCATAACAACATCAATTATGTTCACATCTTGATTAATTATATTGTTTATAAAATGCTGTCATATTCTGACATCCTAAACAGAACTGACGTAATACAGAATATTTAGATGCTAGAGTTAAGGGTTACACTGGGTTACTAAGAATTAATTAATAATTGAGTTCCTCAACTGTTTAACTGGGAAGAAGAGTAGAACCCTCTATCTACAAAATTTTGGTGAGCATTTATTAAACATCAAATAAGGCTTGAATGTTTATGGTCCTTGAGTGTTCATAAAGCCACCCACTCTAGTTAGTTGACCTTTTTAATAGCGCGCTGTTTTCTCGCTGGTAAACTTTTGATGAGCAAAGGCTGCCTCATGCGAAGATAGAGACTAACATGATCTAAATGAGGAGTGAAATGTTTGCTCAGCAATCATTGGCCAGACAACCCACCAACAAAAATAAACAAGGCAATTTCAAGAGGAGGTAAACAGATCTATTTCAGGACTCTAGAGAGAGAGAGAAAGAGAGAGAGCGAGAAAGAGAACGAGAGAGAGAGAGAGAAGGAAAGGATAGTCAAGAGTTAAACCAGATAGAGAGAGAGTGTGTGTGTGTGTGTGTGTGTGTGTGTGTGTGTGTGTGTGAGAGAGAGAGAGAGAGAGAGAGAGAGAGAGAGACTAAGGGAAGCATAGTCAAGAGTTCAACCGGGGGGGGAGAGAGAGTTACTAAGGGAAGGAGAGAGACCTACAGAGTGTGTGGGAGAAAAGTGAAGTTTCTAAGGGGGGACCTCCAGAGAACTGCTCCCCAAATCGAGTTATTTCTAGCCACAGTCAAGGAGGCAGGCAGGCAGGCAGGCAACATTTCTGTAGAGTGGGTTGTGTTCTCCTTGCTTGTTTAGAGAGAGGGCCTCCCCAGAGTTTTCATTGCTGAAGTAAATGTCAGTCGACAGCATAAGCATAGTCATTTATACTGAAGGGTTTCACCTCAGGGTCTGTGTAGTTGATGAGCAGAGGCGCCCCCCCTCTTCTCTCTTTTTTTCTGTTTTCATCTCCCTTTCTTTTACAGATACAGAAAAAAGACACACACTCACACACACACACCTTTAATATCTCATCCTTGACTGACCACTTTACACTAGACATCGTAAAAAAGCCTTTTAAAATCTTTTTTTAATGATTTGACACCATTATCTAAATATTAGCGGGAGTCTGAAAGAATAATGACTTTAATAGTTCAGCTTGTTAATCAATCATTTAACGGGTTCAGAGCTGTCAAGTGTACTTAAATGTCACAGTCAATCTCACAGGATGACTACCATCCCCCCCACCCCCCCTCTTACACACACTAACACACACATACTCTCTCTCTCTCTCTCTTTCTCTCTCTCTCTCTCTCTCTTACACACACTAACACACACATACTCTCTCTCTCTCTCTCTTACACACACTAACACACACATACTCTCTCTCTTTCTCTCTCTCTCTCATACACACACTAACACACACATACTCTCTCTCTCTCTCTCTCTCTTACACACACTAACACACACATACTCTCTCTCTCTCTCTCTGTCTCTCTCTCTCTCTCTCAGACTCTCTTACACACACACACACACACACAACAACACACACTAACACAGATGTGCATTCTCCAACCAGCCTCTTTGGACTGCTACAGCACACACAAATATGAGGCTTGTGCCAACTTTGTTCCCCCTCTAGAGGTTGACAGATGAGCGACACACACACGCCCCTCCCCCCCCCCCCCCTCCCACACACACACACACAAACTCACTGTCTCACTGACTCACACACACAAACTCACAGTCACTGCACACTGCTTTGGGTA
Source organism: Tenualosa thibaudeaui (assembly GCA_027481765.1). Taxonomy (NCBI): domain Eukaryota; kingdom Metazoa; phylum Chordata; class Actinopteri; order Clupeiformes; family Clupeidae; genus Tenualosa; species Tenualosa thibaudeaui. The sequence continues at coordinate 8,420,618 of JAIFZK010000002.1, forward strand.
AAATATTTGAACACAATACACCACAGCTGGTTGGATGAAGTCTTGCTGTTTGCCTCCCCAAATGAGACTTTTAAAATTGAGCTGGGGTGATCTGGGAACCGGGAGTTTTGAGCTGTGGTAATGAGTTGCTTAGGGGAGGATGAGACGAAATGAGTCATTGAGACAACAACGGCAAAATAACACTGAACTGCTAAAGTCACTGCGAGTCAACTTTCCCCATGCAACAACATGCCGAGTTACCCTAGGTGAGTTTCCCAGACATTTCAGAGGAGTTTTCCTGTGCTGAACCTTAGTTGATCAATTAAAGAAACTATGGCAAACGTTGAGTAAAGTAATGATGACTTATTTCTAACATTACAAGTATTCTCTCTCTCTCAGACACATATACACACACACACACACATTGATCATTCAAACCCTACGTTACTCAGTAAGAATAATGTTAAAAACAGCTATCCAATACAGTTATCTGTCTTGTACATTAGACCTACTGTATCTGTATATTGCCCCAAATTGTCTTTTTTTGCAGCCAAATTCCTCTGCATATGTTCTTTTTTCACTCAGTGATGTCATTAGGTTCACTGGTTCACTATATGTCTATATAGTGAACCAGTTAACCTAATGAGTGCAGGGTTTCAGTTACTGCAAAATGAGGAAGGTTTTCAACAGAGCTAACTGAATAGTGAAGTGCACAACAACTTAATAACATAAACATATATGAATGATATATTTATGATTTTTAGAGATTTTGGAAGACAATGTTTGTTTTATTCCTTTCTCAGTCTTTGTAGCATTGCGTCAAATAAAACCACCTCCACACAATATGGTTAATGGTAATGTGGAGTCTACAAACTTTAAGCTTACAGCTTTGCCTCCAACCATCTTTGCTGAAATGAACCATTCTGGAACAAGACAGAAAACATAAGTGTGATCCAAAACAATTAAAGGTTTATGGAAAAACATAAACACTTTTTTGACAGTTCCATAAAGTTGCTTTAATGAACGAGAAAGTTGAAACCAGAGGTTTTATTTTTGAATACAAACAGTTTGCAGGTTGCGATACGTCAAACCGTTGCCAAGATATGACTTTTCACCAGAGGGGGCGCTAGAGCTTTGAAATAGATCGTTCAGAATGGTCAGAACAGGGTCCTGGGTCCACCTACCAAGTTTGGTTGCGATACTGGTTGTGACACTGTGTCAGTATAGTTTGGTAGGAATTTTTGTACTTGCAGTGTACAAAAACAGCAATAAACTGCTTCTACTGCTTCCACTGCTTTTCTTAAATGTGTAACACAATATAAATAAAAATAGACAAAGTTGGGATTTGTAGTCTTTACAATGGATAAGTATAGTTATGTGAGGTACAGCATCAGTTCCACATGGCATACATACCTAAAACACAAACACATACACACACAAACAGAGGCACAGCGAACAGACAGACCACAGAGTGGATAATAAATCTACATGCAGTAGAAGTAAAATTCAGTCTGAAGGAGGTTATGTTTTCTGTTAAGATAGGTCAAAGTAATGAAATATAATAGGCCTACAATGCAAGGTGGTATTTCCCTTACATCAGTCCCTTACAATAATTGTTCACATGCAGGTTGATGTTGAGAAGAAAATTAGACTTTTCCATCTTCTCCTGCTCTCTTTCTCTCTCTTTCTCTCTCTCTCTCTCGGTCTCTGGGCCTATCTTGGTCTCTACATCTCTTATGGGACGTTCACATATATCTTTATTCGCTCATCACGTGTCGCTTTCTTGCTGACATATCATTGTATAGATGTATATATATAGAGAGAGAGTTTTAGAGAGAGTTTATATCTCTATAAGCTTGACATGGTTTGCTGTAACAAAGGTAATTGACCAATTACACTGCATGTGGTATGTGCTGGGATTTTTTTTTTTTTTGCCTTGCAGACTTGCCATTTAGATTGGCCCAAGCAGATGGGCAATCACTTGGACAGTATTGTATTAACATTACAGACAGAATGGAGGAGGGTGGGAGAAGAGAGAGAGGAGAAGAAGAAGAAGAAGAAGAGGAAGTAAAAGATCAAGACAGACAGAAAAGAGAGAGAGAGACCAGCATGCAAAGGAAAAAAAGGAGACATGGACTCACTTAGTACAGTGGCGAGTTGGGACCAAGAAAATAGGAGATAGAACAAATAGTCAGGCGGGTGTCTACTCTGCTGATGTTTTATTGATGATATGGAGAGCGGGGCTTGGGCATTCGTCCCTGCTGTTGCTGCTGCAGTTGGAGATGACTGGACCTGGAGGATGAATGCCCACAAGATCAGCCCTGTGCAGGGAGAAAATAATGAACGGAGAAGAAGGGAAGACCCAGGGCAGGAGGAGAGGGAGAGAGAGCGAGAGAGCAAAAGAGAGAGATGGGGGGTTGTTGACTAAACATGAGAGATGTAGAAGAATGAGGCTCTGGTTCCGCCTCTTCCTCCTCCTTTTTATTTATTTCCTGACCTCCATCTCTTCTCCCTACCGCCTTCCTTCTCCACCTTCATCCTCTCTTCAGCTAATGGCAGTGTAGTCTGCCTGCTCACTGGAGCACACAGAGGCTGCCATTAACAAAAAACAAAAGAACGCCTCTTGGTCATGGCATCACAGCTGTCTGACTGGACAAGCAGCAGGACATTTGGTGTTGGAGATACACATGTCCACACTGAAGGACAAGCTGAGGAGTCATGGCACTGGCTGTCCAGACTGCCCATTAGTGAAGCTGGCTAACTAACTGCTCTTATGATGTGAAATGTTTTCCCCCATCCAACGCCTGCTGCGGTTACTTCATACAGGCTATCATACATGAACAACCACATTTAGAGGTCCACCATCTTTCCACTAGTGGTGAATCATAATGATGTACAAATGGAAGAAGAAGAAAAAGAAGAAGAAGAAGGTTGTTGTAGTAGTAATGTCCGTGGTCAAGCAGAGTGAATGGATCTGCACTCAGTTCACCAAAACAAATTACAGGAGAAATCTCTGTCTTCTCTTAGTCTTTTACAGTCTTTTCACTGCAATTGCCCTCTCTCTATATATTTCTCCTTATCTCCTGTCTGTCTTTCTTCTATATAACTACACATCTATCCGTCTGCCTGTCTGTCTGTCTCTCTGTCTGTCTGTCTGTCTCAACCTTTTTCCCTTTCTCCTGACTGAGGATTTTTAAAGAACAGCTGGATTTGACAGACTAGCTTTATCTGTTATTCTCTAGCAAAGGACATTCCGCTTTCTGGCAGCACACATGTATCAGAGTAGGCTACTCTTTCCCTAGTACTGCTTCAGTGGGGGTGACGTGGTGCACACACACACACACACACACACACACAGACATTCATGCATATACACAACAATATGCACACACATCTGCAAAACCACATACAAGAACACCATTTGCATGCACACACACACACACACACACACACACACACACACACACACACATACACACACAGACAGCATAGACAGGCACACTGAAGGAAGCTCCATTAATAACTCTGATGCAATAAGCCACATCCTGAGATGACTTGTCAGGATGTATTTTAATCGGGTGATCCTGTAAACGTGAGGGTTTTATCACCTCGTTAAAACAATCTGTTAACAAAGCAGACACATCGGGAGATGAACATTAATTTTGTAGGCAAGGGAATAAAGCCAAAGTTAATGCAATCTACACTGGTGTTTCCCAACCTTTTTTGTCTTGTGTACCCCCTGAGCCTTTTTGTCATACCATGAGTACCCCCTCACTCATACGTGTTGATGATTCTCCAAAAGTAGAACGTAACACAACTGATTACTGGTGCAGAGTGCCACAGGTAATTGTGTCCCCGGGGAAACAAGTTGCCGCGCACACGTACCATTTTATTGATGAGCTTAATACTGAGACGAGCTGACTGAGAATATTTATTTATCATCCTGGAAATAAATTATTATTAAATATTTCCATGTACCCCCTGCAGTGTGCTCACGTACCCCTGGTTGGGAATCACTGATCTACACTATACTGCCTGCACAGCCCTTTCTATTCCATTTTAGACTTGCTTGTGTAGCCTACATTTTGATTCAATGTGGAATTTTAACCCGGGGAGCTGTGTTCGACCAGATAGGGTCGGTATCAGTGACCTATGGTTCAACTGCTGCAGCTGTCAGGAGCCGTCAACCCAAAGATTCTAGAGCACTCAACCTGCTCTCTGCTGCTCTCAGTCAGCGTTGCTGCCAATGGTTAGTAAGGGATTTGTTTGAGGGTGTTGCTATGAAAATTTACATGCCGGTAGTAGGGAAACTAGAGTGGTCAGAGCAGGCACTGGCATCCCCATTCACTTCTAATAATCCCGGGAATACAAAAAAGTTTTGTTATAACACATTTTTGTGAATAATGTAAAATATCTTTGACAAAACATTGACATAACGTAATTTCAGTATTATCGAAATGTCAATTTGATTTTTTTCCATACCTATAATCTGCACTACACTGCATATGTATGACTGAGCCCATTAGGATTTCTGTCCTTAATTTTAATTTATTTATTCATTTCAAGTACAGTACTATGTTCACATTTATTGTGCAGTGGATTAATTAAATGTTTCTGACCGTTAGGATACTAGCTTTTGTAAGTTGCAAATGCATAAAAAACATGCATGATTGATTCTGTGTATTACTTCAATCATCTCTAAAATGATCTGTGCTTCTGTATCTATGCCTCTAAATCATGTTTACATTGCAAATTTTAGCCAAGCCAAGTGTTTTTGTAGTAGTTTAAAATAGTGTAGTAGTGTTCTGAGAGTCTCTAACTCATGTCTAACTCATTTGCTCAGGTCTGTTGTGATGTCTGTTGTGAGAACGCTCTAAACAACTATAACATTCTCTGGTGGATTACAGTAGAGCATTTAGTGTCAACATCACGTTTTTTATTAATTCATGTTTCCAAATGTCAGACTTGCCTTGTTTGGTTTCAGTGGTGTACGCACCTTGTTTAATGTTCTTCTCTACTTTATTGGTTGACTGAGATCTACTAGGTAACTAGGTCTACTGAGGTCTACTGTAACTAGGTTAGCCTGCATTGCTATCCTGCACAAACCCGCAGAGTTTTTTATTAGCCACCCATTCCCACCCGCAGCCAAGCCCAAACCGCCCGTTCCCGCAAGATTTACGTTGGGTCCCGCGGGACCCAATCCCAATGCAGACCTCTACACTGCACCATCCCAAATCATTCAATTCACCAATCACATAATCATCCAATTACAAACAGATACACAATAAGAAAAGGCCAAAATACTCAGACAAACAAAGGTGAAAATAGCGACATCTATTTTAACGATTAAAGTCCACAGGGTCTGACAAAATAGCTTGTGTTATGTAGCTTTTTTTGTAGTTATACTAGAAATGAACAGAATTAGAGTGAACTCTGCACCTTAATTGATACAATGTGGTGGTGATGACTTTCTTATCTGCTTTCCTTCTCAGAGTGAAGATGAAGGAGGCAAAAGTATTTTACAGCACGTGTGTTGCTATGGCCTTTGTCCTTGGTTGCATAGTGCTCATGGTGCACCCCCACCTGGTCTTCCTACGAAACAATCACCCCTTGCCAACGAGTCCCAATGGGCAGTGTTTAATTGGAAAAGCACACCTCACAGTAGCACTCCCTCACAGCCAATGGTTCCCTACACTGTCCAAGAGAACATGCTCTGCCAATGACAAAGCAGACATTCCACACCTTTCCCAGCCATTTCAGGAATTCTTACGCTACAGGCATTGTTGGGCATACCCAACCCTCCTGACCCCTTCACCTTGTGAGGATGACCTCTATCTACTGTTGGCTATTAAGTCCACAGGTATAAATGTACATCGTCGTGCTGCAGTGTGGGACACCTGTGGTCAAACAGGTAGAATCCAAGGTTGATGGGTTGAGCTGGTCTTCCTGATGGGCCGCTCACATGACCAAGTGCTGAATAACAACATCCAGCCACTACTGGAGTGGGAGAGCCGTCGCTATGGGGACATTTTGCAGTAGGACTTTGCGGACAAGGATAAGATTCCAAACATCTTGGAATCTTATAGCCTATTATTTGGACAGGCTAACTGTTCTGTTGCAGACCTTACTGACCTATATATATATATGTGCATTCTCATATCAGCTTTCTATAGTTGTGAGTTAGGTGTTGCTTTCTCTATTGATTTACAAAAGGTAATACAGCATAGTGTTGCTCGTGTGCAAGAGCAAGCTTTTGTACATATCATTACTAAAAACAATACGTGAAAGTGATAACACATTTACTAGGTCATTTCACATTTTTGCTGTTTTCACAAATTACATTACAGTAAGTAATCCCACTTAGGCCCACTTTTTTCCACGTGTTTCAATTTCATTCATACATTATGTCATTTATTCATACATTATTGAAAAAGGTCATGTTTAACCCTTTGTACCCAAGGCTATTTTCAGGGCAATTTTAACTACCTTTAATTTTACGTTATTATCTCAGTAATTAGTGTTATATTAATAATAAGGTCCTTCTTCACACACTTCACACACTCTCGCTTTTTTGCTATCCAAATCTGGCAGTGTTTGATGTCATACTACTTAGGTTACGTTATCAGCCATTGTATCAAGAAAGTCAATATTTCGCATCTTATATATTGCAGATATTTTTCCGTAGGTCTTTTAATATTTGGATTGGGCCAGCGTAGCAGGGACTGCAATCTGGCAATCTGCAATCATGTTGTTCTTTTGATAATATAGAGAGCAGGGCTGGGCATTTGTCCCTGTTGTTGCTGTTGGAGGAAGAGCCGTGACAGCTGCCCTGATGACTGGACCTGGAGGATAAATGACCACAATACCAGCCCTGTGCAGGGAGAAACTAATGAACGGAGAAGAAGGGAAGACCCAGGGCAGGAGGAGAGGGATAGAGAGCAATGGAGAAAGAGAGAGAGCGCGGTGTGTGTGGGGGTGTTGTTGTGGGGGTTTTGACAACACATGAGAGATGTAGAAGAATGAGGCTCCAGTTCCAGGGTATCTCTCTTCTCCTTTTCACTTATCTTCTCTCTTCTCTCTCTTTCACCGCCTGACTTGTGTCCATCCTCTCTCCAGCTAACGGCAGTGTAGTCTGCCTGGTCAATGGAGCACAAAGACTGCCATTAAACGAACAAACAAACAAACATTTCCAGGCTCTGGCATCACCAACGCCTCCCCAACCAGACTCTGACACCACACAGGCCTTCTGATAGGCAGGAGCGCAATGGAGCTGTCCAATTGGACAAGCAGCAGAACATTTTGACCGGGCAGAGAGGTAACACACAATGAAGAACAGAGCAAAAATCATCCAACTTAATGTGGACCTTCAAACAGGCTGTCACACATGTCAGGGAAAAATAAGTATAAATGAACAAAACACAGTATGAACAGCCACATTTGAAATTTGACAAAGCTTCCAACTATAGGTGAATGAATCCACTGGAGAAGTAGTCAATATAATTATGGGGCTATGGTTAATATAAGGCAGCTTGTATAATAATAATTCTAGAATTGTGCAAATGGAATGCAGGCTGTACAGAATGCCATGGGGCTGTTTTGCATACTGTCAGTGGTGTAGCGTGGTGTGGTGTAGTAGTACGGCAGCTAGCGTGCCTGTGCACTGGAAGCATGGGAATCCTCGTGGGAGCGCTAATGATAGCCCAGGGACAAGTGTCTGTGGGTAGCCTCTCTCACAACCCTGAGGGTCTTTATCAGGACAGAGGACATCAGGTGCCCGTCCCTGGGTTGGATCTGGCCCTGATTTGACCCAGATATTGCTCCCATTTTTGGTCTGTAATATTTACTATTCCACCCTGTATCAAACTGGGATGGGTTTAGGTATTTTCTGTGTGAAATGTATTATTCCACCCTGTGTCAATCAACATTGCTAATGTTGGTTGCTGTCTTGGTTGTAATACCTTTTCACCCATTGACATAACTACAGAGAAAGTGACAGACGTTAGCAATGACACTATCTAGACACTCAACCAGAAAAGGGTAGCACTTGTAATAATCATCTAATGTTGTCAATTTAAATGAGTATTGGACTTCATTTAGACAGACAGGCACACACACACAAACACGCACGCACGCACGCATGCACACACACACAGCCCTAGGAAGTGCTTTTGTTATGGCACACAATATGCAGTTTTATCTGTAACCTACCAATCAGTGCATTGCAATGTTGCTCAGCCAAATGCCATCACATACAGTGTGTTAAAGGACACAAACTCTTTTTTAGATATAAATAAACAAAAAAAATGTAGATAGATATTGGTACTGCCAATTCCGTCAAGCAGCGCTGACGCTTAGAGCCCCCATTGAAAAGTGTGAGCGACACAGACATGGCCTGTTGCAATAGAGTTGCACAAGTTCTCAGATCACTGTCTGAGAAACATTATTTTTTTGGATTTGTCTGTTAGGCCCTGATAACAGCTTACTCAGGAATAGAGGAGGTCTGATGTGACAGAGGTACAGTATCCGTTCCAAAAACAATGAATGCAAGTGTCCTGCAAAGAATATTACTTGTAAAGTGAGAGTTTTCTAGCCTAAAAAGCCAAACTACAATATCAAAATGTATAGTCTGGTCACGACCAATAGACTGTGCTTAATCAGAGGGGTGGAATCAGTGGTTGTCTTTCAGATAGTGCTATGACCAATCAATGTCGGCACTTTGAAACTAATGACTTGAGTGCTGAACTTTCAAAAGAAAAGCTCAAGTCTAACTCTTCCAAAGCTGAAGCTAAAGCTGATTCAAATGACCATTGTTCCTTGGCCTAAGGCCATCACAGCCCTGTTGTTATCGTGCTAAGCCCACCCCAATGACTCTTTACAAAGATAGAGTGTTGTGATTGGTCTTATCAGCTACTTCTACCCCTATGTCTAGGGTGCGTCTAGATTTCTAGGCTAAAGGTTCTCTCTATTAAATAAGTTTCATGAGTTTTCCCTCACCCTCTCTCACTCTCTTTCTCTATCCATTCTTCCACTCTCTTCCTTCTTACCAAATCTTACCTGAAATTTCCTCAACCCCTGTGTTATATTGACAGAGAGAGAGAGAGAAAATGAGAGAAAAAGAGTTGTAAAACTCTTTATCATTCTGTTGTGGTTGTAGGGCTGTAAAGCTTTGGGGAAATATAGTCCTGATCTGTTCTAGTCAATAGCAAGATTGTGTGATTTTGTACACAGTGTGCCTGGGTTTAACAAACCCAGCTCACAAGGAGTGAATACACAGAATAATTAATGCACTGAATATTTGTTCCAGCATGCTCTACTGGTTCTCCTTTGGCCTTTGGTTTCCCTACATCTTCCTGATCCTCACACTGTGTGTGTGTGTGTGTGTGTGTGTGTGTGTGTGTGTGTGTATGTGTGTGTGTTGGCCTTTCCCTTTGTTTTCTCTTGTTACTTTTCGAGTGCAGTGAACAAACCCATGTGGATGTTCCTCAGCTCTGTACATAGTGGGTCGTGCAGCTCCTACATGAATCAGTTACAAAACTCAACACAAGCTCTCTGACTATCCGATCAAGCCATTCAAATCTATACGTGCAGCATACATAATCCCTTTTGCCTCGGACTCAAATACCATTGCTACTGCTACTGCATGCTTATAGACTATCATCAATCACATTTCATTAAGAGACATACCAAGCCTCAAAGTGCTTTATAATTACTGCGGGATTTAGTCATGAATATACACAAGGATATTTATTCAAAGGACAAACAGACAACTTACGCTTGTTTCAATATAAAACGACTTTTCACAATACCAGAGAACATTGCACTGACTTTGATTAGACCTTCCTAATGTTCAGAGTTCCCAAATGTCTCATATCAGCCTGCTGTGAGAAAAAGAAATCACTCTGTTTGAACTGCAATGACACCTCACTAAAAGTGAAACCAGAAGTTCAAGTTCAATTTGTGTGGTGAACCTTTTATTGGTGGAAGGCATGAAACTGTAACAAATGACTTCAGGAAGACATATTGTGTGAACGCACTTTTCTTGTTTTGACAAGTAGCTTTTTAATAAAGAGGATATGTCCTGCTTGCTGTATAGTGTAAATCCCTGTCCTGCCAAACCCTACATTGCTCCGATAATTGATAACTGACTGATAATTGATAATTGATTTCTGAGTAGAATACAGTGTTCAGTGTCTGGGTATAGTACTTTTCAAACTGTGCTGAATGGTTTCAAAGCTAAGGAACAATATACTCCTCAAGGAGTTTCACAGCAGTTTATCTACATCTCTTCTATTCCCTCTCTTTTTCCCTTTTTTCTTCCACTGCTTCTTGACGTTTCTTCCTTTTCTTGTTGCAAGTTGACTACCTGCATTTGATTGTTTTCTTTTTCCTGAAAAGTTTCCCAAAGTGTCTTTATCGGGATAATGTATGCATGGATTCACACACAGAACTTAAAGGAAAAGCAAATCAGCTAATCTTGTTTTTTTTTCTTTCTGTTTCTCTGCTTTCGCCTAAAATTAGTGCACCCTTCAGATGCAGCTAATGACGCTAATAAGGTGCAACACTCATCTCCCACTCCTCCAGTCAGAAGGAGGTACGAGCCGCACAGTGCTTCACCAGCATGGCAGGAAGGTGCCGGAAAGGATGACAAAGGAGGCCTTGGTCGAGATTACATCTGACTGTAGCCCATCAGGGGACCTGGGGAGAGGCAGGGTGGGGGATGGGGGGCACTAGCTGTCTGTTCCACTGTTTCTTTCTCCTTTCACACGTTCTTCTCTCTGTCTTTCTCTGTTTCATTCTCACTCTGTAAATGCCTTTCTCATTTTCTTCTCTGTTCTCTTTCTATCTACCCTGTCTTTACTCTCTCTCTCTCTCTCTCTCTCTCTCTTTCTCTCTCTATGCATTTGGCCAGAATGATATTCCACTGCTGGGGCTGTGCTGTGTATTTCTGTGTCATCACAACCTTCCACCAGCTGCAGTGGGTAGAAAAATATAAACACTTTCAATTCCATTTCTGTTTTATTTCTCAGTGTTTTTTTCCTTTTCTCTCCTGTTCATGTCCCCTTCCTCCTGAATTTCTCTCTCTGATTCTACCACAATCCAAATGTCTACACATCCATGCTGAAAATTACACTGGTGTACTTCAGTCTAAGGAAACATGACTCCTGAGGCAGAGAGACTATTTAATAGAGGGATGAAGAAGTGTGTGTGCGTGTGTGTGTGTTTGAGAGAAAGAGAGAGAGGCAGAGAGACTGATATTGTTTGGGGCTCAGTGCTAAGGGAGTCAAGAGGTGGATGAACTTGCACGTTGTAAGAGCCTAACTGTCTGTAATTCACTTTATCACCTAGAGACATAACATCAGAGTGTGCCAACTGTGAAACCTAACAATAAAAGCTGCTCACTCTGATGGATTGTGTGCCATGCCCTAAATGAAATGAGGTGTGTATCAAGGTGGTTGAAACTGTGTCATGATGGTATAATAATTTCAAGTGCTTATGTGAGATGCGTAAATGTGAATACTGTAAGTTAAAAAACAACAACAGAAAAAGAATGTAGTGAGAAAACTAATGTGGAAATAAACCATCAAGTGCTAACTGGCAGACTTTCATTTTATGGTTTGAAAGCAGCTGGTACCACCAGTGTTACTCAGTGTTACACTAACACAGTTGGTGTTTAACAGCAAGGGAGCTAAGCATTGAACTTTCTTCAGCTTTCAGAATGATGATGGTAGAAAAATGATAAAAAATATTAAAGATAGACCAAGTTATGCTCCTGCTAGAACACACACCTAGATAGCCACAGTGCTAAATTTCATCTTTTTTTATATTTCTTTTTCTACTCCCATCTTTCGAGGAGAACAAATAACAGAGATGCGTGTTGAACATGGCCAGAGTTCTTCTTTAAATATTACAAATTTAACACTTAGGTGTACTACTTATGGCCTGTAGGCCTTACTGAACCAAGCCGATGTAATTCAGTGAAGGAGAGATTTTATTAGACATAGGTTTTTGGTTGGAGGCTGTCAGTGAAAGCAAAATACGGAGTGACGAGTGTGTTTGTGTTTGTGTAAGTGATCACAAACACACTTACACTGTCCATCTGTTCTGCAGGTAAGAACCTGAAAACAATTTCGGTACTTTTCCATTACTTTTTTTACATTAGAGTGTAACACCAGTGTAACAAAGTTTAATAAAACACCTAAATGTAATGAAAGTGGAACGTAATGTGTATGTGCTGTAAAAGAGTTCTATTATCTTTATTTTCTTCTGATGAAGGTAGTGCAACCCTTCTTAGTACTGGAGTAAATTAAGCATTCACAAGCTTGTGTGCCTGTGCACACATGCAAACACACACACACAAACACACACACACCACAGATTAATCTTAATTAGCTGAATGAATGCTTCATTAGCTGGAAGAGGAACTGAGTGGCTTAAGGTCAATGGACCAGGCTTGCCTAATGATATGCAAAACTATACGCCACATATAAGGTTGTCTGCTCTAACAAGGGAGAGGCATGGACCACTGACCAACACTGTACAATTATTTCAGCTTTCTAATCTTTCACTTATAAATACTATTATATAGTACAATTTAACCAAAGTGTAAGAGTAAAAAAACTGTACCTCTAAACTCTAAACCTACAGTATGTCTGCGTCAATATACACTATGTATTGTATACTATCAGTGAAGAAAAGTCATATTTGCCTAAGTCAGTCAAGCTTACATTTACTTAAGTGTAATGGATTTTTTTAAGCACCCCGCGAACAACAGAGAGAGTGAAAGAGAGACTATGAGACAATGTTGCACATCTGTTTACGCAGTCTGTCATCTTTGTGAGGGCCAGTCTTGGTCCTGGCAGGAGGCTGGGAGGAGAACCTTGCCAGGTCCCATCCCTCATTAAGTCGACATGGTTTGGCTGTCATGAGCCAGGCTGCGATGAGCCCAGGGCTGGGGTCCAGAGCAGGGGAGGATCAGAGAGGAGACGCCAGCAACTATCTTCCTGACAGATGGCTACAGCAAAGCACACAGCCAGACGGTTGACAGGGTACAGAAAAGAACCCTGAGCTACTAAGACTAGAGGGAGTCAGCTGGGAACTTAATGGCATGATGTTAGATGAGAGTAGATCAAGAGAGAACTCTATGGTACTGATACCAGAGAGGACTAAATGAGGAAAAAGTTCTATTGTACTGATATCAGAGGGGACTAAATAAAAAGAGAACTCTACTGTACCAATATCAGATAGGAGTGGTCTGTGAGAGAACTCTATGGTACTGATGTCAGATGGGACTCTGTGAAGAGAAAAAAAACTCCATAGTAATGAGACGTGAGGCCCAGGGGCGGGGGGTTGGGGAGGATTGAAGACATGATAAGTGAACTGATGAGAGAGAGTGAGGTTGTGGAGTTGCTACTGCAACAACTGAAATTTTTCGGAACAGAGGCATTCGTCAAACCATTGTATTGCATCATAAACAATCAGAAAACAAACAAGCAAACAAAACAACAAATTCTGTCCTTTAAACCTTCCCTATGCAGGGTGCCATTCCTTCACTGTTTTCTCAGTTTGTGGCAGGTTTGTGCTTTGATTTTTCTCTACTCTTTCTTTTACTCTACAGACTTGGCAATGGCCCACCAGCCGAACCTTGACCCATAAAATGTTACAGAACCACCACAGTGACTCATAACCCTGATAAATTAAGCTAAAATAGTTGCATGGGGGCCCTTTAAGAGGGCATCCAAGTGAATGTGACGATTCTGTGTGGACGTCCCCATCTGGGGGACACCCCATCTGTTTGTCTACTCATTTTTTAAGGCATAAAAATTATTTATCCAGAAGGAAATTAAGGTGTCTAGTAGCTTACACACAACATACATACATAGGCACACAGACATACACAGGACATGCAGTCACATACACACTTCAAAAATACAAGAAAAGAAAACAATGGTGTGCCTTTACAGTAAAGTTAGGTTGGAAAGTGTAAAGGCTCACAGTTTCAATTTCCATTTCAATGGTCAACCTTTTCCAGAAAAGAGAACTCCCTAGTTTTAGTCTATTTTTTCTTTCTCACTCTTGTCTTCACGCTCCCTGTTTCAATTCATTGACTTTGACATGTCCAGCAGTCATCCAAACCTCTGCTCTTTCCAAAGTAGATGGAGCACAGGCGGAAGTCTCTGTCTGTCTCTCTCCCTCTCTCTTTCTCTCTGTCTCTCTCTTTCTATCTTTTTCCTGGCAGCTGCTGTGTTCTTTGGCAGTGTGATGGCATAAGAATGGTGGTGGTTAAATGTGTTTGAGTCTGACTGCGGAGTGAAGGGTGAAATATGAGCTGGCATTTACAGATACAAGGCAGACTGATGACTGAGCCACTCTGTACGTCCTCGGAACTAAATTTTCAGGGGTTTTTTCCCTTCTTTCCTCTGAATCAGAAATGCTGTCATGTGGAAGGAGACAGAGAGAGAGAGAGTGAGAGAAAGAGAAATAGAGAGAGAGCAGACTGCATCATTAAAGTCTGCCATGATGGATGAGGTTCTGTCAATATTTCAAACACAATGGGAGCCAGAACTCCTAAGGAAACAGCTTATCGGACTCCTCTCCTCTCTAAAGATGATTGGACACTTGCACCAACCGCTTTTGGCCACAGCACAGCAAAGCCACCCATAGAACAACCCAAGCCATTACAATAGTGTCTTGTGTTTAGTTTAGTTAGTCTTCTAATACATCAGTGCAGAGGTGCATCTGCAATTGTACAATGACACATAAAATAACATGATACTTTAGTCAGTGAAGTAATTATTTCAATGGTGAGACTATTTATATACCAGATATGCCCGTTACAGTTTAAACACTACATTTTACTCTGATCTAACATATTTCAGGTAATAAGATGATGTCACTGGAAGGACTTTAGTCAACAAATCTACTTTCCACATTAGAAAAACAGTGCATGAGAGAGAGAAAGAGAGAGAGAGAGATTTACATTTTATCTCACAAGAAGTTACGTCAAAGTGTTTCGCCAAATGTAATGTAACCCCAGTTTACTTTCTCTAGACCAATCATTCAAACCAGACCCAATGAATCATCATTCATTCTTTTGTTTTGTTATGCATTTTTTTGCATAATCAACTATGCAATTTTTATTCTTTGTGGACCAATGTAAATTTCATTTTAACAATGTTTTATATCTGTTAAGAAGCCAAGTTTTTATTTCTTCCGCAAAAAGATTCAGCAGATTTTCAAACAAAAACTATCTAACCAAGTTTGTTTATCTTTTAAATATGTGTGTGTGTGTGTGTGTGTGTGTGTGTGTGTGTGTGTGTGTGTGTGTGTGTGTTTGTGTGTGTGTGTTTGCACGTGTCTGTGAGTATATGCATATGTGAACCCTGTCTATTGTGTAGTCCGCACTCCCTGCCTTTTTACACAGCCCTTTTTTTAACTCAACAGATGTGTCTTCTTCTCTGCAGGGGGAATTCAAATCACAGGGAGGGGGAAGCCAAACTCATTACTAATTATATAGCTGGCCCACGTTGGAACAGTAAACAGATTTCTGACAAAGACAAGCATCCAAATGGCTGTTGTGTGTGGCTCCCACCATCTCATCTGCACGCCAAGACACTTCTCTCATTACAGTCTCTCTCAGAGGAAGGACAGGCAGGAAAAAAAACATATACTCTCATTGGTGTTAACAGCTCCGACCTCATTTCCTGTCCAGCGGGGTGATAATTGTTGAAAGCCAAAGCCACTGTTCCTTGTGCCAGAATGCACCCATAACAAGATCACAGCTAGAAATAGCTTCAGTGAAGGGGAAAGGGGTTGTGTGTGTGTGTGTGTGTGTGTGAGAAAGAGAGAGAGAGAGAGAGGAAGTGGTAGTCAGTGACAGTGGTAGGGAGGTTAAAGCATAATGTTTTTTGTGGACCTTCCCTTGATTAATAGCCTGTCACTCTTGATTAATCTCCCCAACACTTGAAGGGCCTGATAAGTGTCCTCGATTTAAGTTGGTGGCACCTAGAGGTGCAGTCTTTGTAAGACATAGGAGATGTTCATGGACTTCAGGCATAATCAGCAGAAAGTTTATCATCCCCTTGATACTAATGGCTCCAAAGTGGAGAGCAGGTAGGAAATTTCTTTACTCAAAGTTGTCTTGAGGGCAGAGACTTTGTGATTAGTTCAATCTGACAACTAGTTGCAAGACAGGAAAAAATTGCACAATTTTCAATCTCAACAACGTGCCACCATTTTGAATATTGACAACTTCAGTTGTGCTTGCTGAAATTTTGCACCCTGCCTGTCCAGCCAAGATGAACTGGTTATCAATTCAAAGAAAGTTTGTACAAACAAAAAGTTGAGCAGTTTTGGCCAAAATCGAGCATTGTATGTGCAGCTATGTGTAATTTCTGTCCTCACTCAAATCACAATGTAATGACACCGCTTGTAAGGGCAGGCTAGCCTACCATTTTAGAAACAATTTAGTGTTGTAGCTTGCATTAAAATGTTGCAGTGGCTGTATTGGTTCTTACTACAGAACACGGGTGATGCTAGTGCTATCAACATTATGTGTACATACTTGTACCACAAGCGCTCTATAAGCAAGCTAGGCAAGCTAATCAAGCTTGTTAATTGTACATTGCATTAAGCTTTACAGTAGTCATATTCAAAAAAAAATGTAGTCTAATTGTATACCTATCTATCTATCTATCTATCTATCTATCTATCTATCTATCTATCTATCTATCTATCTATCTATCTATCTATCTATCTATCTCTATCTATTGCCTTTTCTTCATGGCTGTTCTGTTCCCATCATTTTCCACAATTTTTGTCTAAGGGCAGGTGAATCCCTTCTCGTCTCAGGGCAGAAGTTACATTTTTCTGTTCTCAGGGCAATGTTGGACAAAGTCAACTGTCTCCTCTGGTCTCAGGTCAGAAGTTGTTAAGTAGGACTTTCCTAATGGCTGTTTGGCTCATCTGGTCCAAGGGCCATTGTTTCTCACTGATTTTATCTAAAGGCAGGTGAATCTCTCCTGGTCTCAAGACAGGGCAGGGCAACATAGTTAGACAAAGGGAGTCAACTGTCTGACCAACTTACTTGTTCCAAGGGACACAAGTAAGGAGTAAAATTTTCTAAATATTTCTCAGGACCGATCAGTTTGATGCTTAGCCAGTGGTTCTCCAAAAATAGTATGTTCTAGTATACAGTGTCATTTTCTGATTTCAGAATGAAACAAAAGTGTAGAAACGAGGGTCTGGCTTTATTGACAAACAAAACAGGAAGAGGTCTGTCTGTGAAGATTCTCATTCATCCAGGTCATGGTAGTTAAGGCGTTCAGTTATATGCAACTGGACTTCTGGAGCTTGAAGACATTTCATCTTTCATCTAAAAGGCTTCTTCAATTCTTCCCTGGTGATGGTAAGACATTATGTGGTAATATATTTTCTTAAAGCCCGGTCATTTTTGACCAGAAAGCTACAGGTACAAGTTGAATAAAACACCCAATATGTTGATATATATTGACATATGATTACCTATGATAGTCTGTATGAACAAAGTCATCGAGCCCCATGACTATCCAATTAGATTAAGTACATTTTTGAGAGAGAAAAAAGGTCCTGTGCTACCGAAAATCCTCATAACAGAGGCATTGGTCAAAATTTTAATCTTAACCATTGTATTTCATCATAACCATAAAACAAGGCTTTAAGTGTAAAAACCCAAACGTACCCTGTAATGCACAAGCAATAGTACTGTTTTACCAATATGACATCGAAGCTTGTCCAGTACATTACACAACCAGTGGTGAAGTACAAGGGTCACATTCTTCTGTAAAAGTATTGACCCCCAAGAAAAACTCACAACTACAAATAAAGAAAATTGCTTTATAACTTTAATGCTTTGTGCTTTGATATACTCTCAGTTTTTATTATTGTTTAACTTTTACTGCTGAGGGCAGTGGAGGTTCTCTGGCTGGGTCAGACATGCATCAATTAGAGCAAAAGCACTCTTCAACATCCCAAGGCCATGCGTAGCAATGCTGTAATTGGACCTGTTGGCCTTCGCTCTCTTGATCTTTGTTAGTGTCTGCCCGCAAAAGTGTTGAAAAAGAGATATGATTGACACATAGAACAGTGGTAGGGCTATTGTAATACAGTACTAGCATAGGTCTTAGCCCTTTTAATCTTGCATACTGTCATTGTTAACAACAGATGAATGAACCTGTAGTGTCTGGCCTTGACAATGGCCTCAAGATGTCCTGCCTGGCCAATTTCTTGAATTGGTAAGTATTTAAAACCCATGTAGTTTACATCATCTGTAAGGGCCAGGCATTCTTCTATAAATACACAGTGCAAAGTCGTGTTAATTCAAGACCTCTCAGTAAGACAAAGGCAAGACGGATTCTCCCTGCGCCTACACATCCCAGAATCTTCCTCTTCATTTGAGTGGGCTAATATAACATGACACAATAATGAGATAGCTTCTATAAACAAAGATATTTACCCAACCTCCTATCTCACTGTTTTCCTGACTGAAAATATGTATATCAAGGTCTATAATCTATGTGCCTCCCTATAGACCTTTTTGCTTAGTGCTAGGCTACATAATCCAATAGCCTGCCTATTCTATTGGGATTCTTAAAACTGTTACTGGAGTATTATAGGCTAGAGGTCAAAGCTGCATTTTGCACCTATCTGGTGTGTGGCAGTACCTCCCAACAGAAGAAACTTTTTGACAGTTGTGGCTAAGGTGGAAAATAACCATTGAAAATTTTGGGATACAAAACATTATTGATTATTGGAAAACACATCTATGTACTGCCCCTAACATTGTGGGCAAAGGGATTTTTTACAGTGGTTACCATGCCCAACCCCCCAACGTTATGCACAACAATTATTTCTGAGAATGTATTTGTATTGTGCGTAACCAGAACCAATTTCAATGCCTTCACATCCTACTGCAATAATGCAAAATTTTAATTCTAACATCAAAATTTCAGCCTAGCCATTTACAAAAGGTTGTTATATCAGCTGTGAAGTGATGGGTGGTTCACTGCCCATTCAACCCTCCCACATCATGTCCTTAACCTCTAAACCTTACTGACAACCTCTAAACCTTGTTGACAGCCTGATTCATGGTCCTGGCTCCACCTGTGAGTTGTGCAACTTTTAGAAAATATTTCTGCCCTGAGACCAGGAGAGATTCATCTGCCCTAAGACACAATTTTGGCAAACAATGACAAGCTCTGGGACCAAATGAGACTAAAACAATTCTAAGGAAATTTCTAGAAAACTCTTTCTGCCCTGAGACTAGAAGAGACAATATCCACCCGGCCTAAGACAAAAACTTCAGAAACTTCAAGAACAATGGTCTCAGCCCAAGAACCAGGAAAGACTCCAGAAGACCAGGAGAGGGTCACCTGCCCTCAGACAGAAAGTGTGGGAAACGATGGTCTCTGCCCTGGGACCAATTAAAACTAAACAGCCATAAGGAAAATCCTACAATACACCTTCTGACCTGAGACCAGAGCAGACAGTTGACTCCCTTTTGTCCAACTACGTTGCCCTGAGAAAAGGATAATACAACCTGCCCTGAGAGCAGGAGGGATTCACATGCCCTCTGAAAAAAAATAGTGAGAAATGATTGTCTCTACTCTGGGACCAGATGAATCTAAACAGACATGAAGAAAAGCCAAATTTATTTTTTTTAAAAATGGACTGCCCTGTCCTAAATAGCCATTGTTTTTTTATTTTATTTTTTTTATATGAACACTGTAAAGCTTATTGCCATGTACATTAACAAGCTTTCTAGCTCACCTGATTAGGTTGACTATCTTGCTTAGCTAGATATATGGTTAACATGTATGGACACATGTTGATAGCAGTAGTATCACCTTTCTGTGATAAGAACTGCTAGCAACAGTCACTGCAACTTTTCAATGCAAGCTACAACACTAGCTCGCTTCTGAAATTACAAGCTGAGCCATTACACTATGATTTCAGTGAGGGGAGAAAAAGAATCACACATAGCTGTGCATTTGGAGAAAATTGTTCACCTTTTTGTTTGCACAAACTTACTTTGAAATCATAACCAGTTCCTCTTGGCCGGGGAGGTAGGGCGCAAAGTTTCAGGAAGCACAACTGAAGTTGTCAATATTCAAAATGGTGGCACATTGTGGAGATTGAAAATAGTGGCCGCGACACTGCAATTCTCCCCACTCTTATGATTGGTTGTTAGATTGCACTGAGGACCTGACAGGGACAAAGTACAGCAGCATCTCTTCCATCTGTGTCTTTCTATATGCATGGGATCCTTTCATTATTGCACTAGACATACCTAACTAACTAACCCCTCATGCATTATTAACTAATTAACTAATTAAACTAATTAATTGAACTAACCCCTCAGTTTAAACTGCCTCAACGTGTGCTGAACAAACTCTGTCCACTATTGACAGTGTCTTTGCAGAGAATATAACAGCCCAGCATGGTAATAGCACACCAATTACTGTTAGTTGCACTATTGAATAGTTTCACTATTTGGTCTATGTTGTGTCAAATTTTCTCATTCTTTTTCCTACTGACAGCATGGTGACCTAGAACAACAGAACTAGGGATTGGTTCACACCAAATTTCTTCTTTAAGGCACATGTAGTCATTGCAGTCAATAAACCAAGCATTTCACTGCATATTGTATTTTGTATAATTATGTGACAAAAAAAAATACAGACATACAGTTCCCCCATTTATGCTACTAGACCAATGCACACTCATGCAAAAGGCAATTTCCCATACTACAACAAAAAGGTTTCAAGGCCTCCAGTTTTTTAAAAAGTAAATATTTCCAATGCAGTATTCTCTTGACTTTAGTTCATACCTGGTTATTGATGTTCTGGGGGATCAAATGTATTGTGTGTCACATATGTCAAAATGGACAAATATTGGCTTCCAAAGAAAGAGAGAAACAAAGATGACAAAAGGTAGAAATGTGAGTTCCAGGTCCTGTGATATTGTGGCTTTAGAAATATATTGGCAGCTGAACTCTTTGTATCATAGCTGACCTTCAAACAAGAACCACATAAGCAGTAAAGAATAGCAACAATGCTGAGACACTCACAGGTAAGAAAAAGACAGCAGCCAAAGCCTTCCAGATACCAAAGTGAACACGAGGTACAAGAGGAAAGAGATGCAATAGACATGAACGCTGTTTAGAAATACTGTCTATGTGTGTATGATGAGGTTGCACTAGAAGATTGTATGTATGTTGACATGGGGTTTGTTTACATCAGCCTGTGTGCATATACGCTAATTTGTAGCTATCGCTGGGAAGCAGATCCCTTCTGGTAACCAATGATTGTTCTGGTGGCTTCACTGGCTGCACTAATTGCAAACATAATATGTATGTCTCTCTCTCTCTCGCTCTCTCTCTTTTTTTCTCTCTCACTCTCTCTGAAAGAATTCCTGTGTGCCACTGATAATTAATTACCCACTGAGGTGGAGGCGATACTCAACAGATTGTGCTTCTGAGCAGTGGGATAGCGCACTTTTCTGCCACTATTTATTTATTTGTGTCTCTTACTGGATCTTTGCTAATGCTGAGACTAAGAGAAGGGGAAAGAGAGAGACAGAGAGAGATGCCATTGTCATTGTTGAGACATGAGGAAAAGTTATGTGCATTTGAAATGGATAGACTATTACATATAAGCAAATGTGAGCAGTGGACTAATCCTGCCATTTTTATATATTGAGTGTCACATTATGATCTTTGCTTGTGTGCCTTATTCACTTTTATTCAAACACCCACATTGTAATAGATTTGTACTCTACAGACCACAGGGTAATCCAATACAGTCAAGATGTTGAGCCACGAGAGGCGTTGACGGGCCCAACCGAGGCACACCCCGATTGACTGCCATTGGTTGCTGGTAGACGGATGCTCTCTTCCTTCAGTTGTCATTACCGGTGTGCAGCAACAGTGGACACCCCGCAATTGTTGTCGCGATTGTGTATGTTTGTTGAGTAAAAAAAACAAAACATTTTTAGATCCTGAAATGTTTCAGGGCTATTGCGAAAACATCCAGGCCTACAGCCCTGAACTCCCAGGCCTAGTAACGTCCCTGGACTAATCAAATGCAGTTGGCACAGCCTCAAATGCAGATGGCTCAGGCTAATCCAATACAGTCATCTGCGTCTCCTCAGGTGTGTTTACAGTCTCAGAGGAACTTAATTTTCTCAGTCTCACTCTCATCTCTCTATTTTTAAAGTCTTCACTGACACAATAGATAAATAAATAATAATTTGAACACCCCATAATAATGGATACTCAAATTCTTGATTTAATATAAGTTATTTGATAAAGAGAATTATTTATTTGTTTACTTACTTCCACTAATTACTTACTTTCACATCCTTAAAGAACCGGTTCGGTTTTATAATCATTTATGATGAAATACAATGGCTAATATTCACATTTTGAAGAATGCCTCTGCTCCGAGAATTTTGTTGTGGTAGCACCCTCTCACTGATAAGCTGACACAAAAAACATTGCAAAGTGTGACTTCTATCAGCGTATATTGCTTGGGACAGAGGCATTCGTCGAAATCTTAACCATTGTATTTCATCATAAACAATCAGAAAACAATAGCCTTGCAGGCCAAGCTATAACATCAAAATGTGAAAAATAAAAAAAACTGATAGACCAAGCTTAATCCTAGGGGTAGAATCAGCAATTGTCTTTCAAACTGAATAGTGCTACAACCAATCAGAGCAAAGTCGGCAAAACAGCAAATATGTCATTGTTTGAAACAAATACCTTTTTCCGCTCAACTTTCAAAGAAAAGTCCAAGTTTAACTCTTACAAAGTCGATTTCAAAGCTGACCGCAAAAGAACAGCAGGGATTCTGCTAGATCGAGAAGTTAAAATTGAGTGCAATATTGAGTGCATGCACAAGTGCGTGTGTACAACTGTATGTGAGAGTGTGTGTGTGTGTTTATTTTTCTTGTTCTCTCTCTGGGTGAGTGTGTGCGTGCATGCATGCTGTGAGTGAGTGAGTGTGTGTGTGTGACTCTCTCACTATCTTTGTGTGTGTGTGTATGTGTGCCTTTTTATAGAGTATTTTTTTTAGATAAGCGATGCAGGAAGAGGAGTGCACATCTTCTGGAAGCCCACAGTGGATTATTCAACCAAATCTGCCATATCTGTCACCAACACCATCTCTCTAAGGCACCAAGAGCATCTCTTTGCAGCCAGAAATCAGGAGCAAATTCCCTCTTTAATATCCCAACATCTTTCTCTCCCTTGCTCATCTTTCAGTCAGCTTCGACAACTCACAAGGGATTTAGCCCCAGGAGGGGAACTAGCAGATAGATAGGAACTGACAGAAGATATGGAAAGGTTTAGGACCATGGGCAAGATTTAGATCACATGGTATACAGGCATACTTCTGCTAGAAGAACAAATGGAGGAGAACAAATTTAAGGTACACAGTGTTGAGTTGCAAAGACAGGCGTGGGAATTCCATAAGTATATATAAATCTATGCAAACAACATGAATAAAAGGCTCATTAGTCTCATTAGTCTCAGAGAAAGCCCAAAGGCATTGTGATGGCAAATGCTTCCTCATTTTGAGGTAATTTAGCTTTCTCAGTGAACATAAAGATACTTTTACAAAGGAGGATTTAAAGTGTTTTACCACATACAGTAATACAGACCATAAGACTACAAAGGAAACCATGCCTCCCCTCAAATGCCACCAAAAAGGTTATCAGTGAAATATACTAAAAGGTTACAATTGCTGGCTACTTATGCAGACTATTAATTCTTAAATCTCTACTTATGCAGACTATTAAGTCTGTATAAATACTGTCAGATGAGTGGTAAATGGATTGCATTTATATAGCGCTTTTCTACTCCTACGAGTACTCAAAGCACTTTACATTGTATGCCTCACATTCACCCATTCACACACATGCACTCATACACCAGTGGCGGAGGCTGCCATGCAAGGTGCCAACCTGCCCCTGGGAGCAATTTGGGGTTCAGTATCTTTCTCAAGGACACTTCGATGGGGTCAGCCAGAGGGGGGCACAAACCTGCACCTCTACCACCTCCCTGATGGTGGCGCAGATGAAATGTTCGGCAAGATCGTAATTTATCCCAGGTTGTAACCTAATCTGATTTCACCAATGAAATTTTGTGCTAGATTGCAAACAGGGAATTCTAGCCAGCTAGCTCTGAAAACAGCTATGATGATGCTAATATATTAGATAGCTATATTATTAGCTATATTATTATTATTAAGCAATATATTAGAAAAAAACATATCTAAAAAAATCTATATTAAAAATAAAATATATAATATATATTTATGAAGGCATTTAATGATCTTCCTTATGATGAGAGAATGACCCAAATTCAACTCAGTTCAAGTGACAAAGAAATTAACTGAAGACAGTGAGGCTATATGAGTCTTGTGAGTTCATCTTATGAGCCATTGTCTTGTTTGGTGATCTGGGTAGCCAAAAGGACATAGTAGCCAAATAATACAAATCTCAGTATTATTGACAAATTTTATGTCAACTTCCCTTACTTCAGCAAACAATAGCCACTGAGCCACTTTCCCTTTTGCCCTGCACTAGCTGGGCAAAAGGGAAAGTGGCAATATTAACTGTGATGGCCACTGACTATGCCTCAGTTTTAAGGAGTTCTTAGACATCATATAGTGGCAATGTGTGTCTGGCCCTGTGGGGTTAGTGCATCTCTGTGCCTTCCTTAAGATGATTAAGATAACTGTAATGACACATCACATAGGGGTATCTTGAGCGACAGCTTGATGAGATAATCTGAACTTGGCTTTATTACACTGCAATAGTCTTACTCCATGTGCCAGATCACTTACTGTTCTGCGTGTTTGTCAGAGAGAAGGGGTGTGTTTATAAGCATCTCAGTGTGTGAGTCTGTGTATGTGTGTGTGTGTGTGAGAGAGAGAGAGGGTATTTAAGTGTGTGTGTGTGTGTGTGTGTGTGTGTGTGTGTGTGTGTGTGTGTGTGTGTGTGTGCATGTGTAAGTGTGTGCTTGCATGCTTGTTGGAGAGGGTAGATGGTTGTACTCTCCAGAACTGGGGTTACCACAGACATTTTAACACAGCTTGGTGGAGTATGGTGCATCTGCTCTAACACCAAACAGATGCTATGCTGTCTCTTCATTCCTCTGCTACCACCTGCAAGCACAGAAGCCTTCAAATGCTTTAATTAATGTATCTATACATCTTACAAATGTGATACAAGAAGAAAAATGTGATTTGTGACCACTGCTATGTGCAAGCCAATGGACCAAATTCATTTAACGTTATAGTGCTGGAAGAAAATAATGTAAGTCTATAATAAATATGTAATACATATGTAATACAATATGTAGTTCTCTCTTCCCAGACTAGCAATGTTTCATCTAGAGCTGCTGATTACTTATTCCTCAAGAGTGACTTGTCATAACACAGAGGCTTTTTGGAGATACTGTTCGACTTGGGAAAGACATCTGAAGTTGTCTGGGAGTATGCTGACAGAACTATCTGCAAACTTCCCTGAGTGAATAGCTCAGATATTTTTCCAATGAGATTTAAGTACTGTCTGTTTCATTTTTTGAAGATGTTTGTGTGTGCTACCCAATTTGTGCTTCACAAAAGACAGTTCATATATTCTTATTGGGTATCTCCTCCTGTCAGGCCTAGTCAAGGCTCTAGATCTGTATCAGATTCAGGGATCTTTTTTCCCCTTGTTGAGAGCTGTTGCAGGATAGTCGGCGGCGGAGCAGACAGAGGGAGGCCAAAACGGTGATCCTCAGAAGGAATATTTATTATTTTTTTCCCTTTTCAAATTTTTCTTAAAAATTGTGCAAATATTTACAGTGAAGAATAAACTTCCCAAAATGCAAAAGAAAACTTGTGAAGTACACAAAACTAAATAGGCATTGGTTCACCAGGCTACGTCAAAAGACCCTGTACAACATTTCTCAATAGCCAAGTAATGTACCTTCCACTCAAGACTCCTTTTCCCAACTGAGGCTCTGGGCCTAATACAGAGCAGTGCTAGCTGCAGCCCCTCCCACAGGGTAGCCCAAATGCAAACATAAATTAATTAACTAAATAACAACATTGTGATAGCCCAATAATAACTGCAAGAAACAAAAACAAAATACACAATAACTCAAAATTATGTTCAGTAAACAAGAAGCCTTAGGTGCATAATAAAATACCTGTTTCCCCATCACCATTAAAACACCCCGTCACAATGGCGCAGTCCACGAAACACCCGGGAACTCTACCATAACTAGCCAATGGAACATTCCCTCGGTTTCTCCACGATAACCGGGAAGTTCGGATAGCGCGGTGAGTAACAGAAGACAGTTGTTTTTGTAAATGCTAAATACTAATAAACTTCATCGTTTTAAACAGCCAGTGTGTATAATTGTGATTCTCTGCAACCAGACATGCTTAAAACAGATGAGACGATGATGATTATGAACATGAAGTGTGGATGGTAGACGTAAGTTAGGACCAAACAATTGCTACTTGAAATGCTGGTAGGCCTTTCCCTGCACCCTCATAACAATGTAAGGCTGAAGACAGGTTATTGCAAATGGTGGGGTATGACATGTTTTGAAACCAGAATTACGAACAGTACAAAACGGTAATGCGAACAAAGTTGAAACTCACAGCAACAGGTCAGCTTTGATGTTTAACATTGCCGGCAATTGGCTGCCTATGTACTGTGTGCTTACGTGAATACTTGTCTGCGTAAGCGTCATGGCTCAGTCCGTGACAAGAGCCAAAGATGATTAAAAGCAAAGTCCAGTGTAAATCAAAGTAAGGTCAACAAGCAAAGTTGACTGGTATTTAGCAGACACTTTTATCTAAAGCAACACAGACTTGCAATGTGGGGTTCAGGAATTAAACTAATATTGCCAGTCAAGCTCACTGAGTGCTACTACTCGGAAGAGGAATGAGAAAATTCAGTACAACATAGACCAAGGTTGCGAACTGGCAGCTACCGCTGACTGAAAAGAGCACAAGAAAATATAACTGAAATCGTCTAAAGCGTTAAAGCATGAACTGCTGTTCTGCACTGTACCAAACTTTCAGCCCTCATCAGGCTCAAACAACAGGGATATAGTGTGATTTAAGGCTGGATTTCAGTTTGTCTGTGTGGGAACAACAGAATTGAACTGAAAAAAGTGTCTAAACAACTGTTCCTCTCTGCAGTAATTGTGAAGTGGACACAGATATTCACCACTTTCACTCAAGTGAAACTATGGAAATGTAAAAACCACAGAAGAAAACTTTGTGGGACAGACAAACAAACAAAAAAACTGTTTAAAATGAGCTGGCGGGTAGAGCAGAACAACTCCACTTAATGTTGGTACCAGCCTCCACCACCCACATGTAAGGTATTAAATGACTGTCAGTTCATTAGCAGTTAGCATCTATACCCCTCAATTAGTTTCTATGGTTGTTGTTTTGTACAATAGTCACCCACAAAAGAACAGTGACAAGCAAAAGGGAACAAAATGAAATAATAAAAAATACAGTGGAGTTTTAGCTTTCATCCAGAGTTTACTTTTCATCACTGTATGGACAAACTTGAGGTCTTTAGATATTAGTAGGTCTTTACAGTACTAGCAAACAGAAACATGGTGCACATTTTTTTCAACCATTTTCTTTATCACAGCATTTTGGTATCAATGTAACAAGAAATGGGGATAGTAGTATCTATTGTGTATTGGGTAACATTAATAACCAGATGTCTCAGTACACCCTATATACTAATCTGGCTCATATCCAGGCTACATTTTCACCTCCTCACCATGGGAATACCATACTCTTCTCCTTCCAACACTTGCAAGAAATATGGATGAAGGCAATGCATTCTCTACATTGTCTGCAATTCCTTGAATGACTAAAGGTATTGGTCAAGCATTGCAGAAAGGCACTTGCTCTCTGCTTCAGGCCAGTCTGCATCAGTGGTTTGAGATCACACCTCAATGCTCCCTAAAGGAAATTACCTCTATCAGAGATGAAGTTTCATTTTCTTCCAATTTAAGCCTGCGTGCTTAGCTGCATCTGTAATCCCTTCTGTTTCCGCCCATAAAAGATCAGGGAGCGAGCAGAAAGCAAAGAAGTGAAATTAGACACACTGATTCCTGGCAAGTTCTTTACAGCTGTGATTAACTTAATCAAAGTGTTGATGAAGACACTAGGTTTTTACAGGTTATAGAGATGTGGTCAAAGAAAAACAGAACAAAACTGAGGGAAGATGGAAGCAAATTAGATTGTAAAAAGATCAACATAGATACAAAAAACAAACAGACAAAAAAAAACCAAAGTAATCAAATGACCATTTATTACAAATTGAATTAACATAAGATCTTCCAGAAAGTTCATATTTATTATTATATGTATAACAACACTGTGTAAACATTGCCTGTTCTGTGTTCTGCCTATTGTGCACCATGGCTTCCAAACCAAACATACTAACAAACACACGTGAACTCACTCATGAATGAATAAATCAGTAAATATCACTGCATTACTAGACAAGGTGTTCACAAGGGGTCCATCTTTAGAAAGCACTTAAAACAAACTTGCAAAATACAGGAGGCTCAAAAGAAGGGAAAGCAATGTGTGTGACCCTGTTTTTTTCTTGGACTGTATGGACTGCATGGTCTCTCTGTGTCCTCATCAGCTCTATCGCTAACTTTTAATATCTTACATCCAGCAGCAGACATGACAAATGGAGGCCACTCCAGATCCAATCTGCATGTAAATAGGAATTTGCTATCAGGTGTGCAGCTGCTATCAGAGCTTCTAATTCTGTTCACCCCAAAAATGTGAAATCTGGACTTTTCTGCAGATATACAGGCTCACTATTAAACACTCTCGTCCCTCCATTGCAATCGTTTTTCTATCTCTTTTTCACCTGCTCTCTCACTCTCTATTTCTCCCTCAATTTAAGCACATTCCTCTCTTTCTCTCCATTTAAATGCATTACTCTCTGTTTAAATGCATTCCTCTCTCTCTCTCGTAGCTCGTAGGCATGCTGTAAATTTCTCTCAGTTATAATGCATTGTGTGGGACGTAATTGCAGCCAGCAAAAGTCCCTCCAACCTAATCTAGAAAATCAAACAAACTCAGGAAGGTGTCAAATTTCCAGACAGC
The DNA here is from genome assembly GCA_027481765.1 of Tenualosa thibaudeaui. Taxonomy (NCBI): domain Eukaryota; kingdom Metazoa; phylum Chordata; class Actinopteri; order Clupeiformes; family Clupeidae; genus Tenualosa; species Tenualosa thibaudeaui. The sequence continues at coordinate 8,449,792 of JAIFZK010000002.1, forward strand.
TTCTCACTGTTTTAAAAATAGCAACATTACATTGACCATGGAAAATGGACAGATAACGACAGATGAAGTAAGTGTACAAATGTATTTTTAAATCATTTTTTAATTGTTTCACCCTGCATGATGTTTCACCCATGATTGCTTTACATGTGCATGGCTTGATGTATATGTTTTAAATGGTCATTTATAGTCATTCAAATGACCTTTTCACTTCTGGTATTGTCAGATCAAGCTGTCTGAGTTTTAGAAGAGAAAATCCAAAATTGTTTAAAAGCCAACAGAAAATATTGATTAAGATAATGCTTGTGAGACTGGTGATGTCTGCTCATCAGGCCTGTTTGACCAAAATGAATTCCACTACATTTCTCTTTTCACTAACTGTTGTTTTGTCCCTTTCAGCTCAGGAATGAAAAGTTCTAAATGCCCAAGGTTGTTAACAATCCATATTGTTGCCTAGTTACTCTGTGTGACAGAGAGAACTGTTTATAGCCATTTTGATTAGGGTATCAATATTCACAGAGGTAATGTAGTCAAGGCATGGAGCGTTATTGTAGCATCATTGTTGCTGTGATTTGTCATAATTTGTGTGGAATGTATTGCATGTGACATAGCCTCCTGTGTGTGTAGTCAAAACTTTGATCTGTCTGGTATTTATGCAGGCCTGTAAGTAGCCTATGTATGTGTGTAGGCTATGTATGTATGTACCCACTAGCCACTGATGCACTATTGTTGTTTCTATAACCTTTTTACATGGTGATATAGTTAGTGCCATGCCCAACTCACAACCTGGTGGACCTGACCGGTGTGCTGTCTTTTAAAAGTGAATAGGTGTAACCTATGTTTCGGTAAGAGTTTGTGCCTTTCAAATTAATTCAGTAGCAGTAACGTAAAAGACAACCGTGGTGAAGTTAGCTTTAAATTGTACATTTAATAGATGTGCAGATACGCTGCAGCAATATCATATGTCTGAATTAAAATTAACTTGTTGGTTGGTGCATGGAGGTTAGTGGCTACATCCAAACATTAAACTGGTTATGGTAGCATGAACTGACACTGAAATAAGACGTAACACTCTGACAAAGTTATTCTTAGCTGTTGTAATAGTCTTTGACCTTGAGTAGACTATTCATACTATTCATATTAAATTGAGACTTCTTGACATAAAAGTTTGTTAAGATGGACACCAGCTTATCTTAAAATATGACTTGAAATAGCTTCACGTAAGTGTATATAACTTACCAAAAAAGCAGTGAGAGTCACAGGACTTTTTGACAGCTGTAGAGCCCATGTAACGCTTTATTGCAAAAGTTATACAAATGTACAAGTCCTAGGCTGAATCCATTAACAACCACCACAGCTTTATTTTAATTAAGCAGCAGAGGTTAGCGTTAATGTTACAGCAGAAACGGCTCATCATCAAACAATATAATTGGTGATGACAAATAAATTATAGCTTATAAGATAATATGGCAAATTAACTTAATGGCTTAACATTGTATGAGCCTGTACTGTTAAATTTCTTAGGGTTAGAGATATTGTATTCAATTTCATTCAGTGTACATTTAACTATAGCTTCAGTCTGCAACTGGCACCATTCATTGTACATTAATGCTTAGACCAACTTTACTGTCAACGTGGTGGCATTAATCAAAATTATGACGTAATAATACAGTAATATAACAGAACTCCCAGATCTCTATTGCACATATAGTCAAAGGGGTATAAACCATGTTTTTTTTATTTTTCCTTTACTGTGAAATAAACAGCCTAGTCTTTCTTTGTTGTATATGCTGTGTGTGTGTGTGTGTGTGTGTGTGTGTGTGTGTGTGTGTGTGTGTGTGTGTGTGTGTGTGTGTGTGTGTGTGTGAAAACACAACTTCAGTAACTCTGGGCTTCACAAAATACAAGTGATGTGTATTTATGATATAAGCCTGGGAGTGTGTTAACAGTGAATGAAATTGTCATTTGAGCAGCACTCACGACTAATGGAGAACCTGTGCTATCGTGGCCCACTGAACTCTGTGGCTGTTTGAAATTCCACCGTGGCTTGTTCACTTCAGCTCAAAGTCATCAAAAGGCGCAACAAAAGCCCTTTTCAATGAGTAGCTCCAAAATCCATTCCCACAAAGAATCAATTGGACAAAAGTAATATCTCTGACAATGATAAATGCCTCCTTTGTTTGAGAGGTCCCCGTTGGAAGCATTCCCATTTAGTCCAATGCCGAATGACCTTCTTCAAAGAGAGATTACTGATTTTATTAGCATTTATATTTGATTAGGTGTTATTGTACATTTGCATCAAGTCAGACGGTACAAATTACTTAACGTCCTCAGTTATCAGTGCAATGCCTCTTTCTTTCTTTCTTTCTGTACCATTTTCCTTGCTTAATATTAATGGCTTTTCCTTGTATTTTGATTACATTCACTGACTGAGCTAATGAACAAGGAATATGTAAAATTCATCTGTTTTTATTCTAATCCTCGTCTCTTTCAATTCTGAAAGAACCATAAACATACACTTATCATGCTTTAAAATCCAGTGTTTCACTGAGTCATGCTCACACATGTGCCATAGTTTCATATCTTACCTCACTGTCTGCAAAGTGGCGTGTCATGCAGCATGCTGTTTCCTGCAAAATGGTTTCCACCATGGACAACTCACTTTCTCAACTGAATTTGAAGAAGGCTTTAGACCATCTGAAATTTGTGTTTTAGTTTATGCAGAAGTCATAGTTTCTTAGCAAAAAAATAAATCTGATATGCTACCAAAAATGATTTGGTACAAAAGCATAATACATAATTTACACAAGTAATATAAAAATATGACAACAAATGATAAAGAATTGCAGTATTTGAGCCTGTTTGCTGAAGATAATGTCTACTCTTGTACAATGTCTGTGTTCCCCTAGCATATAGCAATACTTCATTGTCCACACAAATATCTGCAAGCATTTTTACAGCAGAGTACAAACTACTTAGGCCTACCATGCTTTTAGGAAAGCCAGGCCCAAAATGGCAGTATCGCCATTAGACCTTAGGAGTTGTGGCTGTCTTCACAGTCGTGTGAACAACGAGTACTGCAGCAGGCTCTACCTTGTGATGTGTTGTTATTAAGGATCAAGGTAGAGGAGGTTTTACTACCAATATGCACATATTTTGATCTGGTAGCTTGGAAATCCACTATGGAGTTGCACAGGAGAAACTTAAATTAGCAGCTTGGAGCTGAAACCGGATGCATTATTAAATGCTAACACATTTTTATTTCAGACTATGCATTATGAAAGTTCTTATAAACTTGACACCTGATATTCATTGTTGAATTGACTGGATTGTAGAGTATTGTCAAGTTCATTGTAACACACACACACACACACACACCTGACAAGTTCCTACAAACTGGAATGGTTGCACCTGGACAGTGACTTCAGAACACATTTCCATTTGAAGCCAGAGAGCAGCACAATAGGAAGTGGTACAGTCAATATATTACTATGGCTTGAATTTAGAGATATGCGACCAGTATTTAGCAAAATATTGTCTTCATGCAAAACTGAAAGTTCAGAGAACTTTCAGAGAACAAAAGAAAACAGTAAGTGAGTTCTCCAAGGAGGTGGAAAACAATAAAATAGTTGATGGCTTTGATGCTGCCACGTTCAAAAAATCATGAAGTCACTTTTTCATACACATAGACACACACACACACACACACACACACACACACACACACACACAACTAAGGTGGTGTGATGAATTCTCTGTTAAAAAAGTGAACTTTGAGGCTTTGACATGCAGTGCTCAGTCTGTCTTGTGCATGACTCATCATTTCTGGAAAACTTTTAAGGACTTGCATGAAGTATGGCAGCACTGGTGTCATGCTGATGTGAGGGGGAGGCAGAGGGGGACTGAAACTGTGTTTTGCTTTCTGCTGGTAATTCCCCTTGACAGAAGAAAGTTTCTCGAAGCACCTGTGACGCCATGAGAAAAAAAAAAGAGAGAGAATACTGATGTGACGATGTGAAATTCACTGGTGACAATGCTACCTCCTCAAGAGCAAAGTGCTTGATACAGTATAAAAGGGGTTGGTGGAGAACAGATAAAATAAAATGTGTGTGTGTGTATGTGTGTGTATGTATGTGTGTGTGTGTGTGTGTGTGTGTGTGTGTGTGTGTGTGAGAGAGAGAGAGAGAGAGAGAGAGAGAGAGATGCAGCCCCATTCAGACCGATTAGAACGCACTTCAGCATTCTGGAGAACCTCAGAATGTTCACAGACAAGAACATGGTCAGCCACTACCGATGGATAGTATCCATGTTAAATGACACGGATATATAAAAAGCTATAGTTTACAAGATGTATGTGTTTGCTGTACATCTGAAAGTAGATATAAGAGTTAAATGTGTCAATTTAATGATTGATTTCACTGTTGGAAATGAAAAGGAAATTGAGCCTTCCCAGACTCAGTCTTAGCTGAGCTTTGAGAAGCAGTCTGGTGTCAGCCATGCTAGGAAGGATCCTCCATGAAGAACAAAACAAGGGTCAAGGATCATGTTGATTGGAGAGGACCTGCAGATCAAAGGAAGCTTAAAGCTGATCCAGTGGTGTATGTGTGTTTGTGTTTGTGTGTGTGTGAGAGAGAGAGAAAGAGAGAGAGACTGTGTGCGTGTGTGCATTTGTTCAGAAGCAAGGTTGTTGGAGTTTGCTGTCAGCTGTGAGGAACTGGAGAGGTTCACTAATCCTGTGGAGGAACTCAGATTGGGAGCTGGTATTGATCGGCAATGAGTTTGTAGGTGTGTGTGTTGGTGAGGGGTCCTCATTCTGGCCCTTGTGTCAAGACCCTTGGATTATGTGAGATTGTTTGTTTGTTGTTTGTGATGGCAGTGGGGAAATAAATGAAACACAGATTTCTTTCTCTTTCTCTCTCTCTCTCTCTCTCACACACACACACAGACAAACACACAGTGATAGATACACACACACACACCTACAGATGAAGAGTGTTGACATTTCTGAGCTGCATCTATTGTGCTGTAGTTGTCAGCCACAAGACGTCAGCTCATTAGTTGTAATGACATTTTGTCTGTTGGGTGCCAGTCATTTTGCCTGATTGCGCAATTTAAAAAAGAAGTACAAGGGAAGCCTGTCATGTCTGCCTAAATGTCAGCCTTGTATGTGGCACAAAGATTGAAACAGATGTACATTGGGTGTCTATACAAAATACAAAACAGAGAAAATGAGACAGACAATGCAGATAATGCTGATAACAAATGAAACACAGTCATGTTAAATTAAAAGTAAAAATCACAAGCACACTTGGTGGTAAAGAGCAAACAAGTAGCAGATTAAGGATGATGTAAAAGGACACTTTCCATCACCATAATTGGCCAATGATATCTCTATCTGTCTGTGTCTATCTAGTGGGAGGACAGTGGTGGAGTAGTAATTCAGGAACCTGGCTAGCATGCTAGTAGCCTGGAAATTGTGGGTTCGAATCCCGGCTACCACTGTTGCGTCCTTGAGCAAGGCACTTAACCCTAAGTTGCTCTAGGGGAGACTGGCCCTTAACAATTGCTAGTTGACAAATATGTAAGTCGCTTTGGATAAAAGCGTCAGCTAAATGTAATGTCAATCTATCTGTCTTCTGCTGAATGGTTCAATCTAATTGATTGTGGCCATATCTGCAGTGATGTGTCTGAGTTTATGTTTATTACGTCTGAGTTTATGCTGAGCTTATGCACACACACACACACACATCTATATACACACACATACACAGCATGACTAGAGGTTGCTCAAAGAAGGTGATTATTGTGCAGTGCCTCACAGCTCATTCAGGTTCCCCTCCAGAGACACCTCCAAACCCCTTCAGCCTCCCCAGAGAACCAGAGCAGAGTAGAGGGAGGCAGAGGAAGGGGTGGTGGGTGGCAATAGGCTAATCCTGGTCTATAATGTTTGCACCATGTGTAGCAGTAGACTTTGAATTTAAATGTTCAAGTGCATGTGATAATAATAATAATAATAATAATAATAATAATAATAATAATAATAATAATAATAATAATAAACACCAACACTATCATCACGATCATGTTAGAAGTGTAATATTTGAGGTATCTGTCATGCACAACCTGGTGTATGATCCTTCATGATGCGTATTGTGTGCATAACACACACACACACACACACACACACACACACACACCACAGGGTGACAAATTGAGACTGTTGAAGGAGCATCCATGTGTTCCTTGTCTGTCCCCCATACAAACACAGACTCTTCTCTGAGCCCTCCATCCATCCCTCCTTCCCTCCCCTGCGTGTTCAGCACACACAGGCAGCGAAATATCTATAAAAGCTCCTGCTTGTGAGTTCCTAAGCTTTGGGAACTCTCGGGCATAACCTCTGGGTAGGATCAGGGGATATATCGGAATAGAAGATGGTAAAAAAAAGTGTGCAGTAAAACACATACACACACACAGAGACAGACAGACAGACACACACACACACACACACATATATATAAACACTCAGACACTGTCATCTCACTAAGTGCAGAGAGAGAAAAAAAGAGAGAGATGGGGGGGGGAGAGGGAGAAAGAGACAGAGAGAGAGGAGTTTGATGAGTGATGAAAGAATGCTTTCCAGCTCCCTCATCCTTTTCCCACACTCCCCTCCATTTCAGGCCTACCTCTTGTGACACTGAGGGAAAAGTACAGAAAGAAACAGAGGAGAAATAAAGAGACGGTATTAGAAAATAAAGTAAGAAGAATGAAAGAGAGAGAGAGAGAGAGAGAGAGAGAGAAAGCACAGAAAAAAAAACAAAAACAAAAGGTTCTGGCTGTCCTCTCATAGTGCCTTATGTGTGCTAGTCTGGACCTGACTGCCATCACTCCCAAACACTGGAAGTGTTTTAATGGAAGCCATTGGAGGGAGAGTGAAGTGGTGACTCTTATAGGAGAATGAGAACATCTGAGCTGTGTGGTGAGTCTTGAGATTCTGTCTGCTGCTGGAGCTAGTGGACTAGCTACCTACAAGGTACACAGAACCTTCCAGACAAAACTCTTACCCGTGTCTTGGCTGGTGGTGGGACTAACACATATGACGATGTACCACTTTGCATGTCACCGGAGTTCTTCGCCACCACCTTGCCATTATTTCCATCAAACTGGTCACCTCGTCAGCCGTTATCCCATACTTCAAAGGCCCCATCACACAATGTGTGGTTTACATTACATTTCACATTTATGCATTTAGCAGATGCTTTCATCTAAAGCGACTTACATTTTGTCAATTACATCAGGGCTAGTCTCCCCTAGAGCAAGTTGTTTAGTCAGTTAGCATTGCAAAAGGCATGTCATTAATTTGCCAATTGAATCCACTGAAAGATGTCTAGAAACTTCTGTGCAATATGTCTGAATCTCTCTTGCACATATTTGTTGTTTGCACTGCATGTTTATTGTGTTCTGTTTACTGTAATTTGCCAGCATCACCAATAGCTGTAATCAAATTGCTTGCATGTGTGAAAAATGAAAGCAATTAAAAAACATTTCTATACCATTAATAAACAACAAGGAAAAATGTTCTTATTAATGAAAAAGGTTAGTCAAATTACTTTCTTAAGCCCATCAGATCAGATTGTATATATATATTCAATCATCAGATCCAAGCAAATTATTTTGAGTCATAGTCTGAATAAATGATAGATAGACAGATAGATAGAGAGATACATAGATAGATAGATAGATAGATAGATTGATTGATTGATTGATTGATATATATATATATATATATATATATATATATATATATATATATATATATATATATATATATATATATATATATATATATATATATAATCTAGACTAGTGTGATCCACAGACTGCCTGTTAGCTCTTGGGTATCTTACCTGAGGAATTGTATGGGCTGATGAAATCCAGTATAGAGCTTCCAGAGATATCATACTTCTAATTGTCTCTAGATGCAGGGCTGTCGGTTCAGTTCCTTTAATACAAACGCTTTTCAAAGTATACCTTTAATTTTAAGGGGACATGTCTTGAAGGTGAGCACAGAAAATAAATTCAATACAAACCAATTACTCCCAATTTCTCATAGCCATTGAGGGTCTTCATTTCTAATTCATTTTGGTTCTGCTTGGAGGAGACAGGATATTGTGAGGAGGCAGAAGAACTGTCAGTCTAAATTCTTACTTAATTGAAAATGCTCCTTTCTTCTTTAGGCTATTGAGTCTTTAGGAAGCAAAAGAAAGTAGGGAAATGAACAGTCATTATACACTGCTTTCCTAGAACTGCATGGCTTTTTGCAATCTAATTCCTCAACCTGCACTCAGTGAACTGGGCTTGCCTGTGAAAACAGGGCCAGAGCTGGGCCGCTTGTGAGCCACACCCGTGATAGTTTTGGCTGGAAACAGAACAGAGCCAAACACGGCTCCTGGAAGTTTCTGTTGATTGAGATCCCAGCTCTTAACTTCTTACTTATCAGCCGCTTACTTATCCTTTATCACCCATCCCTTATTTTTCCACTATATTAATGAGGCTTTTAGTCTTTATGAGAAGGAATGATGAGAGGAGAGGAAATGAGAGGGAGAGAGAGATAGAGGGTTGGGGGGGTGGTGGTGGAAATGACCTCAGATCAAACTATTCTCTCTGAGACTTACACACTTACTCCTCTCTTTCCTATATTGACAAGGCTCTGAAGTCCTTCTCGGTCACTTATCTGACATATGAACAAATAGAATTGCAAAACACTGTGGCCACTGATGGCCATGGCCCTATGCACATATTACATTCATTGAAACAAGAGAAGTGCATATTTTTTATGCTATTGTTGAGTTTGTAAGTGAATCAATCAAAACTTCACCGTTAAACACATTGTTAGTATAGCAGGGTGAGGAATTTTAAAATTTGGTTGTAGAGTCTTCCTTAGGAAATAAAGTCAGGCTAAACCTTAAGAGATCAAATTAGATCACACAGGTTCCACACACATGCAAACACATGTTCCATCAATCATATTTATTGACATACACAACATATGGCAGTAACACAACCAAACAACAATAAGGTGAGGACATCCACCACAACCAATACAAACAGCACATATACATACATCACACATAAAATGACCAGGGAAGCTGCACCCAAAGTACACACTATATAACGTCACCAGAGGCCATTACATAGGGAAGAGGCATTCGAAAAGTAGAAGCTTACCACAGCGAGCACGGCAGCCAAAATGAGGGAGGGACCCAGAAGACACACACCACATGTGAGATGCTACAGTCCAAACAAATAAAGTCACCTGTTGTGCACACAGCAAAGGGGAAAGTGCAGGGACTCCACCACCCAGGTTTCAGCCTAGCGCTCGCTGAGGTCACTGATGTCCCATCCAAAGAGTGTGGAATAGAGAGAACACAATAAGCTACACCCTAACAGTGCACAGTAATGCAAGTCAAGCGATCACAATTATGCTACTCACTGTAAGTGAAAGTTACTTATCTTTTATATTAGCAGAGTAGGAGCCGGGTTTAAGTCCCAATCGCTTATCGACACAACACAGGCCTCTCCTTAGAGGTGCAGCTACCCTGTATGCAGCAGCAGATTTAGACTATCTGCATTCACCATTAATCAACAGCATGCATACACACACACACACACACACACACACACACACATGCACGCACAGACACACATAGACGCATGCACCCAGACACACACTAATGCACATGAACTGGGGGTAACCCTGCAACCGATGTAAGAAACAGAAATAACTCAAAGGGACCAGATGGGTCCAACAGAAGATAAAAATGGCATAACATAAAAGACAATCAGGGAGACAGAACAGCAGACTAGACCATGGGGAGCAATGGGAAGGACAAAGCCTGTGCTGACCACTGGACCGGTGTCCTTACTAGTGACGAGAACAGAACTGCGTGGAACCACCACTTTCTGTCACTGATCACAGCGTCTGTCACTCACGTCAGGCTCAGCAGTACCACTGGGGGGGAAGTTGTCCCAGCTTAGGAAGATCCCTGGCTTAAACTACACCCACAATCACCTGTGTCCCATGGCACTACCCCTCACTCCTTTCGCAGGGCTGAAAGATGCATCTCTGTCAGGGAGCGCTTCCATAAATAAATGCCAAGAAGAACTTGTAATTAACTTACCGGCCACCAGGTAATTGACACCAATTACAAGGAGACCCAGATGAAAGGAAGGGCGGGGCATATCGCTAATGACTCCAATGCAACGATGATGCATTCTGTCACATTAGGTTAAGTGATGATGAGATGGAGACAAGGTCACATTTCACTCATGACTAAGTCTTGATTGCAGTGTGACTTCAATTTATGCCTGCCTTTCTCATTCTCTGTTTGTATTATTTACTATTTTTAATGATTTGAGCTCTCTCTCTCTCTTTCTTTCTCTCTGTGCCTTTTTCTTGATTTTCTCATACGCTCAAAGAAATGTGAAATACATGCCACAAACTCACCACATGTACGAATAGCACCCTCCTGAAATCATCAGTATCAGATGCTTACATGGTTTAATTTCCGCATATCACTGCTCAACTGTTCTCAATTAGATAGACTTCTTACTAACACTGTCAGAGAGATTTGCTGACCTGCAGCAGACCTTGATGGCGGTTTATTTATCTCGAAGCCTAACACCAGCAGTTACATCACTGCCGACTTGCGACGGTAACTTGGTATGATGCTGTGCCTATTACATCTCCTGTGCCTCCAGTCCCAGATTCAGCAGAGCCTAAGCTCCAAGAAATCTTTTAGGGATGGAGGACAGAAGGTAGAGCTTCGATATGAAAGTAGCAGGAAATGATAAATTCCTCATGCTATCAATAGGAGACATCCCAATTCTCATTCATCACACAAACTAATTGAGATAAGTTGAGATGTAGAAGTACTATACTCCAGTATCCTCACTTAAACGTTATTATTACTTCATATAAACATATTTATGTTTATGTTTTTTTTCAGGTGGCAAAGGGTCATACTGCTCCATCTCAGAGGATAGACCCTGGGCTCAGTTACACACACACACACACACACACACACACACACACACACACACACACACACATCAATGGGATGTCGATACAGGCAGGCAGACACACATCCACACGTGCACACACACATACACATCAAGGGGACACAAATGCAGGCAGGCATAAGCACGCATACACACACACACACACACACACACACACACACACACACAATAAGTCTGCACAAGTTCCCCTCTATTATCCCCCATTTGTCAGAGCTGTACTCCTTCTGCTCACAGCATAGATAATTAGATAAAGAAAATCATTCACACACACACACACACACACACACACGCACACACACACACACACACATATATATATATATATGTGTGTGTGTGTACATACTCACATACACACACACATGCGCACACACACACCTTTGCAAACACACACATACACCACACGTTCGCACACACTCACACAAACACACACACAGCACCACACTCTCCAGCACCTCCACTCCTTTGCTCTCCCTGCCACTTCCCAGGCCCTTCACAAATCAATACAAACAATCTAATCTAATTGTGCCCATGGACAGGGAGGAGGCATTGCTACGTTGGCTAATGGTGTTTGGAGTGTCTGAAGAGATCCATGATGCTAATTGTCACCTACAGTATCTCTGTCGTCTGTGTCTGTGTGTGTGTTTGTGTGTGTGTGTGTGTGTGTATGTATATATCAATATAGTATACTGATCCCATGAGAGAAATTCAGCCTCTTCATTTATCCCACCTGTGAATTAGTGGCACACATAGCACACAATGAAGTACTGACACACACAGCACACAGTGGATGTAAACATAGTTATGTTCACTTTCACCACCCACATTTTTCCTACCAGTCAGGGATCTAACCAACCACCCTTCAGTTGCAGTTACGGGACATGTTACGGTTGTGTGTGTGTGTGTGTGTGTGTGTGTATGCTTGTATTTGAATATGCATCTGTGTGTGGCTTTCAGTGAGTGTTTGGTGTTTCTGTGCCTCAAGAGTATGGCTCAGCCTTCCTTTGAAATGCCTTTGCCTGTTAATGTGGAAAATGGTGTGCTTAGGAGGCTACACAGAGTTGCATTCATTACAGCTGGAGCGTCCTTCTTCCTTTTTAGTTCATTTCATCCTCTTGAAATACCCCCCCACTTTGTTCCCCGAGGGCCAATCCTTGATCTCTCATGGAGACTAAAGATCTTTCTCAGATGCTCTCTTTTTGGTCCCCGCAGCCTCAGATCCTCTTTCTCTCTTTCTTTCTCTCTCTCTCTCTCTCTCTCTTTTAGAGGAAAAAGAGTGTTCAGGGGAGGCAACCGTTACCATAAAGGATTTTGACATTGCAGACTGATTTGAATAAGTAATACTGATCATTTGACAGTTTTTTCAGTAAAGGTAAATAAAGGTCAAAAAAGTCTTTCTTTCTTTTTGTCTTTCTTTATTTTTCTCTCACCTTCCTTCCTTTCTTCCTTCCTTCCTTTCTTCCTTCCTTCTGTGTGGCCTCCTCTGCAGTCCCTCACTCCTCCTGTCTAGTGAGCTGATGAATATCCTCCAGAGGGGAGACTACTCTGAGATTTACCAGCGCTGTCAGGATGGGCCGATGGTGTTGGGGCTGGGGAGAAGGGGTGTCGAGGGGGTCGATGACAGAGGGTACTAGTCCTGCACTAAGACATGCAGGACTGGGATATGTATGTGTATTTCTGTATGAGTGCATGTGTGTGTGTGTGTGTGTGTCGACATGCATGTGTTTGAAATACAACATGGGCTCAGGGATCACTGTAAACCAGGCTGCTGTTTTATGAGTTGAATTGGCGGTCCAATACCCCCATCACCACAATGCAGCACCCACCCCACCCCATCCCACCCCACCGTCTGTTACAGCCCTGCCTGCAGAGTGGTCCTCAATCATGGCTGTCATGGAGGCTTTTACTGAACACAGGGAGGGTCTGAGCAAGTGATGGTATTGTGATGGGAAAGGAACAGGAGCTGCTGCTGATGGACTGTTGATGGATATGCTGATGATGGACTGCTTCTTATTTGCTCATTTGCTCAGTATCTCTTCTTCTATGGCATGTAGTTGTCAACTGTACTTTTTGCATTTCTTGATCATTCAATCTTTAGCTTTCTTGGTCCTCTCTCCCTCTCTTTCCCATCTATCTATCTATCTATCTATCTATCTATCTATCTATCTATCTATCTATCTATCTATCTATCTATGTGTCTGTATGTATGTCTGTATAATGAAGTCCTATTTTTTATATAAAGCTTTCAGTCAGAAAATTAAACATCTGATCAAACCACCTTTCAAATGTAACTCAAACCTTGCCTCTTGAGTTAAGAGTATGATGAGAGATTAAATGGCTCAATACATTCAGAGACAAAGTACAAATGTTTCATTTGTACCACCAGAGAGTCTTCCAGGTGAAATACAGCAGTATTGAACCCTAACAGGAAGGATGCTGCCCACTCCCCAAAAGCCTGAGTATTCTTTTTTTCCCCCATTTAATGAACTATAAATCAATGTCTGCTTTTTCCTGCTCCTGGCCCAGCTCATATTTTAGTAGGGGCAGGCATCCTCTGGCACTCCTGACCAATTGAAAGTTCAGATTTACAACTTAAATTCCCCTCAGCTGGAATTCAATTAGAGGGGGTGGGGTGGGGGTGGGAGGGGGGCAGAGGAGGATAAACTGAAGGATAAATACAAATCTACAGTCATACAACACAGCTCAGAGGGTGTACTGCTATTTGGTGTGCTTGGTTGTTGGTGTGGTATACACTGATATTTTTATTAACAGATTGACTTCTTTCTTTTGATTATCTCTAGCTTTAAGTTAGAGCAAGTATACAATTTTCTTGCAACTACGTACAATGCTTGTTATTACTTGTCTATAAGCAGTTAATTACAGTCTAATTGTAGTTGTCATGTAATAAAGTTATTGTGGCATGTGCGATGGTAAGGTTAATGTTTAACCTTAAAGCCTATGTAAAAGCCACAGTGTGGGCTTTTCCATTTGTGGATTCATATTCTTTGCATTAGTCATGGGACTGCTGGCTTGGGGTTGATGTTGATGCATGTGGTTGCTTTGCTACCTGCAGCTGATGCTGACATTCAGAACAGGTTTTGGTGAGGTGACGTGAGATGAGACCAGAGTGGAAGCCATTACTTTTTTATGCTGTGGCTGGTAAGACATGGAGAAACCATTAGCCCACTGAGTTTGAGTGATTACTTGCAAACACACACGTTCACATGCACACGCAAAGACACACACACACACACACACACACACACTCACACTCACACACTAATACGGTATACACAAACAGGGGCCAGAAATAGAAAGACAAGAAATTAAAGTGGGAAGTATTCTCTATCAGACAATCAGGAGTCAGCCTGAAGGTCATGCATTCCCTTTTTTTAATGGTTTACATTCTCTGTTGCACTCTAAACCTTTGTTTGCTGTACATTAAGCCAGTGTGGTCTGCGGCCTGTATAAAAAGCTGACTTGATTGAGCTGAGCAGATTTCTGGATTTTCCGGGTACCATTCACCACTTCACTGGTCATATAGGAAATAAACATACAGCTATGATTTCCATCTCTCTCTCTCTCTCTCTCAGTTCAATTCAAGCAAGCTTAATTGACATCAACATTTCAACATTATTGCCAAAGCTCAAGTGCATACAGGTATATAGGCTACAGTACATAGAAATGTAGACTCACAGAAGTAGACTCTCTCGCTCTCTCTCTTTCTGATAATCTGAAATGTCATTCCAACACTCCTTCTCGATGTGTATGGTGTGTATGAGAGAGGGATTCTGGGTAATGGCAACACCCCTGTTGAACTCTCCATCACAGACCTACTCAGAATGACACCAGCAGTATGACAGAGCACAGGCTTGCACCATCAGTAACCATTTACAACTGCCTTGGACAGATATCTGTCATTGCTGACCTGGAGTGATTGGTGAGACACAGGAGAAGGTAAGCAGTAAAGTCATTAGAGGATGAGAGCATCAGACTGCAGATACCAGAGTGATAGTCAGTCAGGATGGCCTCACTGAACTGACCACCAATACAGAGAAGTTTGCAGGGATTATAAGGGAGAATATAAGAAACATATATGTAATATATGTATAATATAACTTATATAAGACTTTTAGATATGGGCAGAATAAAGTTTCATGACCAGCATACTATAAGGAAAGTGTGTGGTGTGTTGATACATTCAGTTAATGAATCAGTGACACTGTCTTTTCAAATTTCTTCTTTATTAAAGACAGCATTTTGCAACAGACAAGAGTAATTGTTAAGATGTCTGCTCCAAACCTGGTTTTCTTTCTTTTTTTGGCAAGACAAATCAGACAAATCCTCATTTATTCAGCATGTGGTTCACAATGAAACATTTCCTTTCCTGCCTCAACTGTGCTTGATGCACCTGAACTGACTAGATCTCATCTCTGCACAGTGGAGCTCTTCTTTTCTTCCGAGAGAATGAAATAAATGTTTTTTTTTTTTTGTGAAGGGCACAAATGCTGGTTTAAGGCTTGTTTCCACCTGAAGTTGTTGCACATTTGAAAATAAATATGACTTCCTGTTGTGTTATTTTTACACATCAGTTTCAAAGCACAAATCTGCTTTTGGAGCAGGTTATATGCACAGATTTCAGGAGAAAACTCTAATTCTATCTCTAAACTCTAATTAAAAACTAATTGTCACTTGGGGAGACAGATTATGACATCTAATTCTGTCTTGTCCCAACCCTGTCCACAAGTAGTGTGGCATTGAATGGCATTCTCATCTGCAGTTGTTTATTTACAGCATTAAATAAAAATGTGTCTCACTCATGCATACTGAGTGAGCAAAGCCCACCCACACGTTCTCTCATACCTTCAAGTGGCCTTGCCAAAGATGCTCTTTTCGCCTTACTAGTTTGTCCCTTTGTGCATTTTTTTCAGTGTGTACACTTGTATCGCAGAGGGTGGACATGTAAACTGCATTGTTGGGTTTTGAGTAAAGACCTCATGATGAAGTGGTTCTAATTTATGAATAGGCCGTTTATCTTTAGAGGGTAACAAAGCTGTAAGCATGCAACATACTTACAGCAAAGCCCACCCACACGTTCTCTCATACCTTCAAGTGGCCTTGCCAAAGATGCTCTTTTCGCCTTACTAGTTTGTCCCTTTGTGCATTTTTTTCAGTGTGTACACTTGTATCATGGTAACCATAAAAATGTGAAGGCCCGTTTCAATTTTCACGAAGCTGTCTTGACTGCTTTCCCAGCCAAACAGATTTTTAGCCTTCCTGAAAATAAGTTAAGAATGAAAGAAGAAAGGGGCACATTGTACGTAGACACACACACACACAGAATTTGGGTGGATGGAGGTGACGTGTCATCACCAATATGCAATGTCTACTGGACTGCCCCCCAAAATTATTTTGATTATAAAAAAGGCTTAGTGAGCAAAGGGTTAAATTGCATTTTATACTCGTTTTAAACACATAACACAAATGCAATCGGTTTTGCCCTTTCCTGCTAACTAACTAGCTACAATGACTCAGAGCGGAAGTTAGCTTGCTACAATGTTTTATTATAAAATAAAAAGCTGCTAATCTGCAGCATTAGCACTGCAGAAACTCTAGTTAAGCAGCAAGCTCAACAGGACCTGCATTGTAGCAGGTAACATCGCAGAGGGTGGACATGTAAAATGCATTGTTGGGTTTTGAGTAAAGACCTCATGATGAAGTGGTTCTAATTTATGAATAGGCCATTTATCTTTAGAGGCTAACAAAGCTGTAAGCATGCAACATAATTATAGCGGGTGGCTCAGGTTTGCTATGTGAAGAAGAGGAAATGGACGGTGGCATATGTGGCATTATGATTTAAGATTCACTCCTTTCAGTTTTCTATTAGTATTCATGTTCATTGACATCCTGATTTCTTATTCATTGCTAATATAATTGGGAAAAAAATGGCATAATGTTTAGGGTCCAAACATTTATCGTTACACTGTCTGCATTCAAACCATGCTTTTATTGTACAACTGTTTTCTTTTTGTTTATTCACTGACATTTCTAATGTTGTGATAAAGAAAATTATAATGAGCAGATAATTGTGTAGAGACCACCAGTACTTTATTCTTGCTGTGAAGTGTCTTTCACTTGTTCTTGTTGTAGTGTAATTCAGAGTGACCCTCTGAGTGTGAAAGAAGATTCCCAAGCCTATCAACCCTTATTACAAAGCTGTCACATGCCTAATGGCCCATATAGGACACTTTGACAACTGATGTTTTACTTTGGGCCATGCTATTTGATATTCACCACACAGGCAGAAATAGAATCTTTAATAGCTTCTTGGAAGGCACAATTTTTACTTTAGACCTATTCTCGTTTCAAAACTTCCTTTTGCTGAACCACCATATTTGCATCAGCACACCGCTTTTTGAGGGAGTTTAACTTAACCCCATGAGGCGTTACGTTGTTAAAAAATGAAGGTGAGCAATCTGTTCTGCCACTAGGTGGCTACATTTTTGTTGCCTTCACTGGGTTCTTGCAACTACTTCCCCATAACCTGCCCCCCCCCAACACACACACACACACACGCACACACACACTCACACCCTGCAGTGATATAACATCATCTATAACAATGTAATAACCTCACTATCTGCTGTGACAACACCCTCACACCCTGGCCTATTGATCTGCCTATGGAGAAAAGGCCAGCGCCCCCCCCCCCCCCCTTAACACTACCACCACCACCCCTCCCTCTCTCTTTCTCTCACCATCTCTCTCTCTCTCTCTCCCTTCCTCTCCAAGCCTCTCTGCTATTCCTCCTTTGCTCTAAAGCTCCATTAGAAGAAGGGCACTGCAGAGGGATTAAAACTGAAAGATTAACCATGACCCAGGCACTGTGCTACACCATATTCAAATCAATGTCTTTAAAGTGCAGATGACTTTTCTGAGGGGTGTCTGAGTATGAGTGTGTGTATGTGTGTGTACAGAGGCAGAGTGTCTAGAGAGGCGGCTGCAGTATTAGTGGTGGTGGTGCTGGTGGTCGAGGGGAGGTGGGGATCTCACAAACGTTGTGTACTTGATATTCTTTTTCAGCCCAAAACCCACTTAATAGTTTTTGAAGCCAGTGTGCCATTGCGCGAGTGATTCAGCGAGGCCAGGGATTATTGTTCAGTGGGAGATATCAGTCAATAACACCCAGTCACTTGCAGGGCCCAGCCATTATGAAGCATCTGTTCATGAATTAAAAAACTGACCATCAGTAAAGTGTGGTGAGACATATGCTTGCACGCTGATTCAGAGAGGGCTTAGAGGTATTATGAAAGGTAATCTACTGGCATATAAGATACTTGACACTAAGCTCTTCCATTGATCTCAAAGCCCTGGCTGAACAGAAACCAACTTTGCTTGAATATTAGAGCTTTGAAATTTGGCATTCTGAGATATGCTTTTCTCTCTGTTCATCAAAATCAATGGATATTTGTCTTGTGCCCTGTACTCTAGATTTGATAGATGCACTTAAATCTATGGTGTTAGACAGCAGACATTCAGTGCAAGAGTTACTCTAGCCTGGGAAAACCCATTCTGATCTTAGGCTGATTTAATTTTGCTCAGCAGCTTATTATGGCCATCAGGCCTATTTGCACTTCTTTGATTGGAAACCAATCAAAAACAGGCTTTTATCCCTGATACAATGGAGTTGGGGTTAATCCCCCAAATCAAATTCAAACATAAGCATTTTGATAAACATTTGCTGATCCCACCTCCAAGTGGGAGATGACAGCTAGGTATCAATGTACCAAGCTCAGTCTCAGATTTAGGTAATCAGTCATCAAAGCGTCAGAATATCAGCAAACACTACTGACCACTCAGTGAGTTTTGTGTCTTTGCAAATGAACATTGAAGGTCTATGAATAGACTGTAGCAGGGGACCTGGAGTCCATTGTAAATAGGGGCAACAACTTAAAATTCTCAAAATGAAAGCATTCGTCAGAATTTTCATCTTATTACAATTACTGTATTTTATCATAAACAACCAGACAGTCAGTTTTGATGTCATTGATATACTATTGGTATGCCAATGCAGAAATGAATGTGATTAGACACTTGTGGTGCATTTCCATGACATGATGCCAGCTTGACTCTACTCTACTCTACTCAGTTTGGTTAGTTTTCCATAACAATATGGTACCTCCTCGGCATGCATGTGGTGGATGGGGCAAGGGGTAGCACAAACTGGCTACTATACTTTGTTTACAAACAAAAATGTAGGATTATTATTTATGCTCATTGGCCATCTTAAATTAGCACAAGCCACAAGCTTTCATAGTTGGGATACCTTTCATGGAGGCCCAATTGTGACTCAATGTCAGATGGTACATCTATATGATGTTAATTATGCAAAAAACTGCATCAAAAAACAATTTTTTTCTCAGGGCCAAAGAGCAGAATTGTTGTCAGCCACAGCTCTAACTGCAAAGTACTTTTCTAGTAATGACAGAAATTTTTCAAGCAGTTTCGACAAATTAAATGGACTAGAAGAAGGTAAGTGCTGTCAAATTATGATTGGAAACCTCATCCACTGGAAGGTACAAAGACAGTGCAGAACACTTATGCAATGGGCAATCAGCAAGATCAAAGAGTTAGATTGAAATGAAAGCTTTCATTAAAAAGTATGGCTGCCGCCTGTTACACTTTAGCACTAAAACTCCTGTGATGTCTAGACTTCTGCTGTGCATGCACTGAAAAAGGAGCCATGTTGCTTCATGCTGACTATCTCCAATACAAATTATGTGTGTGTGTGGCTGTGTGTATGTGCATGTGTGCATATGTGTGTGTGTGTGTGTGTGTGTGTGTGTGTGTGTGTGTGTTTGTTTGTGCACGCATGTTTGTGTGCATGTATTTGCGTGTGTGTATGTGTGTGTGTGTGCGTGCATGCATGTTTGTGTGCATGTATTTGAGTGTGTGTGTGTGTGTGTGTGTGTGCATGCATTCATATGTGTTTGTCTGTGTGTGATGTGTGTGTGTGTGTGTGTGTGCAGGCATGTTTGTGTGCATGTATTTGTGTGTGTGTGTGTGCATGCATTCATATGTGTGTGTCTGTGTGTGATGTGTGTGTGTGTGTGTGTGTGTGTGTGTGTGTGCGCGCGCATGTTTGTGTGCATGTATTTGTGTGTGTGTGTGTGTGTGTGTGTTGAGAGTAGTCTAGCATTAACTTTAAACATAGTTCAGAGTAATGAGTCACAGGTGAAAGTCAGAAATGTTTCTAGTTCCAGAGAAGACAAACCAGTCAGTCAGCAAGCAGGTAAATAAACAAACAAACAAACAAGCAACATGAACATAAAAAACAAAAACATTTTTCATCCACTTTTTTTTTCTTTCTTTCTCTCTAAAGGACAGCACCACAAGCTGGTTAGCCAAAGGCTGTTCAACGGCCATAAAATAAGGCTTTGACCATAAAACTTACTTAGGGGGAAAAATTTGCCGCCACATCATGGTGGCAGTTATTCAAATGTCACTGCCTGGTCGTGAGTGCGTGCTCCATAAACCTGCGTCATTAGGAGAGAGAACATCCCCCATCCATCATTGCTGCTACAGGTCTGACCCGCACACCTGCCTCCTGTTGCCTTCCACGTCGCCTTCACTCCAAATATGGCTCAGCTGTTAGTCGTTTGTTGTTTGTATAGTATACAATAGATGATGTTCTTATAATATTGTAATGGCTGAACGATTATATGGTGACATGTCCCAATGACAAGCTAACGCTAACTGATGTGGGGCACAGAAGAAAAAAACTGAAACAAAGCTCCTTGTTCCCTCTATCAATTAGTGTTATCTGCTGTTTTGCATTACACTGAAATTTCTACATTATCTATTCTACATTACGCTAAAATTTCTTCACACACACACACACACACACACACACACACACACACACGCACACAGAGAGAGAGAGAGAGAGAGATCATCTCAAGTGACAAAAGATCTTGTCTAAACAGACAGGTGCTTGAGCATCTGAATTGAACAGATAAGGGAAAATGTATTTCATTACAGTTGTAAACCCACAGTCACAGTCACAGTAAGTTTGTCATTGGGTCATCCATAGCCATCTCTCCCTCTCTCTCTCTCTCTC
The DNA here is from genome assembly GCA_027481765.1 of Tenualosa thibaudeaui. NCBI lineage: Eukaryota > Metazoa > Chordata > Actinopteri > Clupeiformes > Clupeidae > Tenualosa > Tenualosa thibaudeaui. Next base: position 8,470,985 of record JAIFZK010000002.1, read on the forward strand.
TTTCTCTCTCTCTCTCAATTCAATTCAAGGGTATCTTTATTGGCATGACTCATTGAAGCAGTGTTACTAAAGTTGTATTGACATACAACAATACAAACAGAAAAAAACATCTGATTGTGAACAGTAAGGTAAATAGGCCAATACATAAAAATAAAGAATCTCTCTCTCTCACACACACACACACACACACACAGACCACACCCTTTCCTATTCACCTTCTTGGGAGTTGTCAAGGACAGGTTAGAGTGACCGGATGCACAAAATCCTATTGTGTCTTCTTTTCTTATGAGAGTCTTGGCTCCAAGTAATCCATTACAGGGACATCTGGGATGGCCATATAGCCCATGAATTGCAACGGTCACAATAACAACGTCATTTCTGTGCCATTATATACAGTAATGGCAGTGCTGACAGATTGATCAAACAGGAAAGCATTTGTGGAATATAACAGGCAGGCAGTACTGTCTTGGCTGTTTAGAAGGGTGATGAATGGAGGTTGTGGCATCTGTATACAAACAAAAATAAATAAGAACCTGTGTATGCATGCTCAGGTGCTTCTGTGTGTGTGTGTGTGTGTGTGTGTGTGTGTGTGTGTGTGTGTGTGCGCATCTTTTTCGGTTTTGGTTGGTTCTCTTTCACACTGCTCATTCAGTGGTTACTATGATGAAACAAGTCATTACTGCTGTCATTTGTCTCTATGTAATTGTAATAATAGGTCTCATGGCAAGAGCACATGACCTTGAGACTCATTTCTGAATGATCAGCCAGAAAGACTAATTAATGTTATTGCGATAATTTAATTCAGTGGGGGCTGTTACAAACCAGGAGTTAACAAGGACATGTGAAAGCATATTCATTTAAAATGGTTTGGTGTCTTTGCAGTCATAAAAATGTGTTTCTTTAATCTTGCTGTCTCTTTCTGGCCAACACCCCCCCCCCCCCGCCCCGTGTATCTGTGTGTGTGTGTGTGTCTGAAAAGCATAAACCAATTGCCTACTCAGCCTCTACAATTTGCAATGTACAGCTTTTGTTCCACTGTCCATAAGACTTCAAGCATGCCACATCGATCACATCCCATGGTTTCTGTCAGGCTTCTGTCATGTCAGTAACAAGAGGTGCAGACGATTAGACTGGATAGACATAGGACTGTGTTTAGTTCTCCTTTCTGTCTGGGGACTAAAAGCTCTCTGCACTTTTCCATCACTTGTACCATGAGATTGATTTTTTTTGTTGTTATGATTGTTATTTATTTATTTTTCATCCAGTCTGTGTTGTAGAGGAGAGAGGTATCTTAATGTCCTAATGCGTTGCTCCATCACAGCTCACCACCCTTGGCAGTATGCCCTTTTTACTGAGAAATCTACCACTCGATTGGAAGAGACCTTCTGAAATAAATAAAGATGAAAGAACACAGAGCAGAGAGAGAGAAAGAGAGAGAGAGAGTTGATGGGCATGCTTAAAATATTATCCCACAGTCACTAAAAAATAAACACACACGCACACACACACACACACACACACACACACACACAGAGAGAGAGACATGCCAACACAAACACACACACCTGAACACTGGCACAAACAGAACTTGAACATATTAGTACCGCCACAGCACTTGAATTCTTGCCCCACATCCACACATCCCGTCACATTTCGTCTGTGTGTATACCTCAGAAAACAGACAATAACTGTCAAACAGCAGTCAAAAGTAAAAAAAAAAACAGGAGAACATTACTAATCACACTTCAACACAGTACAACTCAAGACAGCAATAATCGTGATCACCATGAAAGAAAATGTGTCTCTATTGCGACTGGATATTGATTGTGCAGTGGTGAACCAACTGTGAAGGCCCAGTAAAGGCCCAGTGTGTTCTGCAGCCGTTCAATGCATGTGAGAGAATCATATGGAAGTCAATGTGCTCCTGTTCGCCTCCTATTCGATGCCTCCTATTCGATTGCTCCTTTTGTCAGGACATCAAAACGGCTTTCATGTTTTCATCCATCCTTCTCTCCATCCCCAGTATGATACGGAGGAAGAATATCAGTGTGCCAATGTTTCCATGTGCTCCTCCAGCTATCAACTGCATTAAACTTCAATTATATGCCAAAACAATGTAAAAAGTATGGCATGATTAATAAGACATATAAGATTTACTTTCTACATATGGGATTTACTATTTACTGATTTATTTTCAGTTCTCAAGTGAATAAACATTTGAAAGGAGAAAATAGTTATTGAAAATAAAATAGATCTCTTCATAGTTCTTATCATCATCGTTTAGCTTTTTCTACTGCAGAGGATAAATTAAATGTTGTAATGATATCAATCTCGCTGAGTTCTTATAATGAAGTTATGCAAATTCAAAATGAGCAAAAGAAAGCATATTTTGTCAATTACAATCGTAGATAAAATATTCCTGTACTAGAGTTGTTGTGTTACTTTTTTCTCGCCTTTTCCGACCAGAAAGAGTCATTTTCTGCTTCAGTGGAGGAAGACTGTGTGATGACGGGAGTTTTGTTGAGCTGACAAGGGATTAGAACTTATCAAGGGGCATGAAATGGGACTGAAACTGTCACTCAAAAAAACATCCTCACCCACAATGAAAACATCCCAGGATTTATCTGTCTAGGGTTCCTTTATCTTTATGATACACTAATGGTATATACTAGTGAGTATGTGGCATTTAGTAGTAGTAGTAGTAGCAGCGGCTACACCTCAGTTCTCTATCTATCTATCTATCTATCTATCTATCTATCTATCTATCTATCTATCTATCTATCTATCTATCTATCTATCTATCTATCTATCTATCTATCTATCTATCTATCTATCTGTCTGTCCATGTGCTATTCTCTGTATTGTTTCTTGTTGAGATCGTTGTCCTCTCCCTTACAAAATAAAATACAAGGAAAAAAAAAAGTACTATTATGTTGTCACTCTCTCTCTCTCTCCGTCTCTCTACCTACCTACCTAAACCCTAAATAATTCGAACACACACACATACTGATGGACTGATGAACCGTACACACACACATGCACACACACAAACACACACACACTCTCATCAGATTGCTTGACTGCGTTTCTGGACATTTAAACTAAATCCTCACTCCCCAAAGCACCCAGCAAAACTGGCAGAGCTCTTAGTAGGTCCATTTGAGCTGCTGTAGGATCTCCCCAATCTTGTTTTGCCCTGCATCCTTCACCTCCAGAGGGACTGCTGCTCTAGTTTAGCCAGAGGTGTGGGAGTGGAGTGAACATGTATGCAGACAGTGTGGTGGAGTAACAGTGCGGTAAATGAGCGTAGCTGCAATGGCTTAGCCTCATGGGAGACATGCATGACTTGCCTACATGCACTAGCAAATATCCGGGAGAGGATTACAATGTGTTGAATGACAATATTTTGGTGAAACTGGGTTTTCTTTCATTTGCTTTCAAGAAATTGTTATTCATTCATGTGCCTGTAATCTTTGAAAATATCTCACCAAAATGTGATTCCCTAACATGTGAAAGATGTGTTTTTAACGTGTTATTTGAGTGATTATTCAAGTGGTTATAAAAGTGATTATTTCATCTTTATTTGTTTATTGGTGTAATTCTATTCAGAATATAATTCAATTCAGTTTTATTTATACAGCACCTTTTACAATAGTATTGTCTTGTGGCGCTTCACAGAAGGAGCACCCAAGAGCAACAGGGGCAAGGAAAAACTCCCTTATGTTCAGTTAATCTAGGAAGAAACCTTGGGCAGATCCACGACTCAAGGGACTAACCCAGCTGCCAGGGGTCATGCAGGAAAATTACAATCAGTAGTAACCATGAGAGACTACAAGTTGCCTATGGTTTTAGCTAAGATTCATAATAGTTCATAATAGAGTATTATCCCAATTTACATTACATGGTTGTCAGTCCATAGGTGGTTATCAGGAATTATGGCTGGACAGCGTAGCAGTGGCCAGACATAGTGTTAAACTCAAGGAGTGAGATGGGTCATGGTGGTAACAATAAGGGTCCATTTGACAGTGCCATTGTGAGAGGGATCAGTCACAAAGCCTCTATGATGGAGAGTCGGTCTTGACATCGGCCTCCTGTAGTGTTGGTTGTAGTCCACTCAGGAGGGGAGGGTGAGAGGAGTCCGCCGGAATGACGCAGGGATGACACTCAGCAGAGATAATTGTGGACAGCGGAAGAAGTGAATTAGTGAATTAGGCCAGGCTCACAAATCAGAGAGCAAATGTGTAATTTGGGCATACATATATGTATATAAATAAATAAATAAATAAATAATATAATATAATATATATATATATATATATATATATATTGAGAGAGAGCTGAAAGACAGAGAGAGGGTAAGAGAGAGAAAGAGAGTTGCACGGCATGACACATGAAGCTTTTGTGTCGGCACTAGGCTATAGCAGCATAACTAAGGTATGATGCATGGCAACCCAGCACCACTGCAGGGATGGTCAGTGGCCGCCATGCCTCGCAACTGGGGGCAACAGCAGAGGCAGTCCCAAAGACCCATGAGAAGTGATAATTTGCCATGCACCATCCCTAAACAGTAAAGAGGAAGGTTTTAAGTCTTAAAACTTAAAGGTATTGAGAGTGTCCGCTTGTCGAATGTGGTGGGGGAGATTATTCCACAGGAGGGGTGCATGGTAACAAAAGGCTCTTCCTGCTATCATAGATTTTGATATTCTTGGGATTACAAGGAGACCAGCATTTTGGGTTCTAGGAGGGTGGTAAAGTAAGGACAAGTAAGTCTTTAATATATGTTGGCGCATCACCCTTGAGGGCTTTGTAGGTTAGGAGGAGTATTTTAAAATCAATTCGACTTTTAATTGGGAGCCAATGTAAGGAAGCAAGGATAGGAGAGATATGTTCATATTTTTTAGTCCTGGCCGCAGCATTTTGTATTAGTTGTAGGTTTTTGATACAGGTATTACTACACCCAGAGAACAGAGCATTGCAATAATCGAGCCTGGAAGTAATCAATGCACGTATTAATTTTTCAGCATCCTTAAAGGATAGGAACTTTCTAACCTTAACAATATTTTGTAGGTGGAAAAAAGATGTTTTTGAAATGTGTTTTACATGACTAGAGAGAGGTCCTGGTGAATAATTACCCCAAGGTCTTTTGCATTACATGACAGTGACAGGCCACTGAGTACGTTTTGGTGAAGGGGTAGAGTGTTGTCAGCTGTGTCAGCTGTTTAGGGCCAATCATCATAACTTCAGTTTTATCAGAATTTAAACATAGGAAATTATTAGTCATTCAGGTTTTTATGTCTAGGAGACAGGCATCAATTTTAGTCATTGGCATATAGTCATTAGGCTTCATAGCAAGGTAAAGCTGGGTATCATCAGCATAGGAGTGGAAAGTAATGCCATGTTTCCTTATAACAGATCCTAAAGGCAACATGTACAGGGAGAATAGCACTGAGCCTTGGGGAACACCAAACTTTACTTTGGTATGGGATGATGATACATACTGGTAGCAACCAGAGAGGTATGATTTGAACCAGGCTAATGCAGAGTCTTTGATGCCTATCATGTGTTCAAGCCTGTGTAGTAGGATACCATGGTCAGTAGTGTCAAAGGCAGCACTAAGATCCAATAGGATCAATATTTACATGCAAGTCTTTAAACCTGTTTTACTTAATATTATATTAAAAATTCAATTGATCGTCTGACTTTAGGTGAAATTCACAAAGTGAAAGGTTTCCCTAGATCCCATCACATATGACATGAGATGAGCTCACAGTCAGAAGACAAATACCTTGAAACATGGGGACTGACGATGCACTGAAGTGGAGTCCATCAAGACTAGGATACAGCAACTTCAGGCAATTCTGCTGATGGCCATATCCTCTATTCTTCACCTCCATTGTCCATCATGGGCTACCCTCAGGAGCAACATTTCAAATGCCTTAAAGGACAATTCCAGTGTGAATGTGCCCCATTCAGTTAGTGTTAGCTGCCAGTTGACTTATCGTTCTACGTAGCATTGTTCTTTTTTCCTACCAACAGCACTTGGTGACCTGAAACAGCAGGGCTATGGAATGAATCACACTGAATTTCTCCTTTAAATGATTTACTGTAAGTATTTTTATATCTTGACAATTCAAAGCCTGATTCACTGCCTTGTGAACCTAAGTACTGGTAATGGCATTTCCACTTTTTCTGGCATCCTTTCTCCATCCTTTCCTCACCCTTTTGGGTGGGGTGGTGGCAGTAAAGCTTGAGCTTGTACTAATGTGGGGTTGGTTGATGGAATCAGTGGAATCTTTTCTCACACTTTATGATCACTTTTTATGGTTTTATGGTCACTCGTCTGAAGCATCTGAGCAGAATGTTTGGTATAGCACACTTTCATTTGAATCCACTACACAACGGTAGGTATAGCACACTGGCCCGATAAAACCCTTTTGAGGGCTACTTTCGACTGGTGTAATTGTTATTGAGTTCACTTCAAGTGTTGTTCAGCAGTAACCCATCAAGCTCCTGATG